>JAKUCD010000041.1:0-84776 GCA_030563525.1 Nadsonia commutata
GGCCATATCCGTTGGAAAGCACGATTTCCCGTCCGATCAATCATAGTTAAGCCAATGAGAGCCTTTAAAAGTACTACGGTGGGAGACCACGTGGGAACTTAAGGTGCTGCAGTCTATCATTTTTTATTTAAATAATAATTGATTATCTTTTTGCTGGTGCAGTGAATTTTAAATCCAAAATTTGGTGAAGTTCCGTAGTTACTGTAAACCCGCATGTTGGGAGAATGCACGTGGAATCCTCTGGGAAGATGAACTCTGGGGTAGAAGGTGATTTTAGCAGATTGGGTTTGAGTATCTAGGCAGCCCGAGTAGAATTTTTTGATAATATTATATTTTTATGGTTTATATCTATTGGGTAGTTGTATATATCAGCCATATAAAATTTGGAGCTTCTCAGTATTGTTTATGGAGCCCATGTGGGTGTTATGATGATACGGGAAGCGTATCGAGCGTAGAACACTCAAAGGGAGCCGAGTTTTGATCAACTAACAACCCAGTTTACTCAAAAACGATTCCGTCCAATCCCCATAAATCCATTAAATTAGAGAATAGATTATCGCTACCACCCGGTTCCGGTCGTGTGACGTCACCGAGCCGAGGACAAGAACAATGACGGTGCAACTGCAACCCGAACCCTGGGGAATGCAGCGTGAGGTCACTTCTGGGCGGCGATCGCTGGAGAATTTACCACCCAGGTTTAGCTCATTATCGCCGTGGCACTTGGTTTTCAGGGCCCAGTTAAAGCGAGATCGCTTTCAGGCTTGGCGATACTACGATTTCTACACTTTAGTTTAGGCTCACATTCTCTCGGAGCTCCTCGAAGGGCGCCCTGTCATGCCCGCAGTCTCTTGGCTGATTAGCTGTCTGGCTTGTGGCATTAGCCGAGTGAATTGGCGCGTTCAGAGGGGTAAATATAAACAGATAAGGATAGTTAGATAAATAAAAAAATCAAACCATAAATATATATATTCAAATATAGATTTTCCCTTTCCTTTGTTATTCTTCTCTTTGGACAATTTCTGTGTTTTTCCCCGTTTAATAATAGCATATTCGCGGCATTGAGTAACCGCCCCACACTCATTTTCTTCCCGCCCGCTTAATCTTTTCCCTTGTACTCACACAACACAATCAATTAACTTGACTTCTTCCCCCCAATTATCATTCGTTTTAATTTTGGAATCATGTTATTTGAATCGCTCCTTTTATTTGGATCCTTAGCCTCGGCCGCTTTAAGCTCTATCGAAGTCAAAGGTAATGCCTTCTTTGACTCCAAGTCCGGTGATAGATTCTATATTCGTGGTGTTGATTACCAACCCGGTGGAGCCTCTAACTTTACTGATCCCCTCGCTGATCCCGCCGTATGTGAACGTGATATACCCTATTTCACTGAATTAGGTATTAATACCATTCGTGTTTACAATGTCGATAACGCTGCTGATCACGATACTTGTATGCGAAAGTTGGACGATGCCGGAATTTACGTTATTCTAGATGTTAATACCCCCAAAAACTCTATTAGTAGAGCTGATTCTTTACTTTCCTATAATGCTGCTTACCTTCAACACGTTTTTGCCACCGTTGATACCTTCAAGGGTTACGATAACGTTCTTGGTTTCTTTGCCGGTAATGAAGTTATTAATAGCGAAAACACTACCGCTAGTGCTACTGAAGTTAAGGCTGTCATTAGAGATATGAAGACTTACCTTAAGACTCAATCTGATCGTCAAATCCCCGTTGGTTACTCTGTCGCTGACGTTTCCGAAAACAGATATCAACAAATTGAATACTTCAACTGTGGTGACGATGAATTAGCTCGTGCTGATATGATTGGTATTAATGATTACTCTTGGTGTGGCGATTCTTCTTACACTGTTAGTGGATACTCTGAAAAGGTTGCATTATACGGTAATGTCTCTATTCCCTTATTTTTATCTGAATTCGGTTGTAACTTAGTTTCCCCTCGTGGATTCTCTGAAATTGGTACTCTTTACTCTACTCTTATGTCATCTGTCTTTTCAGGTGGTTTAGTTTACGAATATTCCCAAGAAGATAATAATTATGGGTTAGTATCCTTGAATGTTACCGAAAACGGTGGTGGCAACCAAACTGTTAGTACTTTAATTGATTTTGCTAACCTCAAGTCTCAATACGCTGCTCACCCCAACCCTACTGGTGATGGTGGTTACCAAACTTCACTTTCCGCTGCTTCTTGTCCCGCTTTCACTTCAGGTGCTTGGGAAGCTGATACTTCTTTACCCTCTATGCCCTCTGGTGCATCTGTTTACTTAACTAGTGGTGCCGGTACTCCTCTTGGTACTGATGGTCCCTCCACCCAATGGGGTGATGGCTCCGAAGAAGGAAATGATAACAGTAGTGATTCATCAAGTGCTAGTGCCAGTGCTGCTACTAGTTCTTCATCAAGTGAATCTTCCAAGTCAGCTAGTAGTTCTGCCGCTTCCTCCACTGCCTCTAAGGGTGCTGGTGCCGGTAATGCTGGTTTATTAGCCAATGCTAATGGATTAGTCATGGGTTCAGTAGGCTTTGTTATGATCTCCTTTGCTCTTGGTTTAGTTGGTATCTGTTAATTAAGTAACTGAAAATACTGTAGTAGTAGCTGTACTCAAAATAAATTTAAATTAGACTATCTATATTACTAATAAAACATTATACAATAAAAGAAACCCCTCAAATCACGGTTCATATATAACTGAAACAAGTACAGATATATTGTTTTTATTTTTTATACCGTCCATCATTAACAGTTAACATCGGCTGCATCTCGGACTCCATACCAATACTGCCCACCGCACCGTCAGCGGGGAAACTTAAATCGCAGCAGTGGGGGTGTCAAAAATTAAGTTTATCAGTCAATGGGCACTTAAATATACCCGTTGGGTGGGCATATCAAAAATCCATCATCTGACGGCTTTTAACGAGTCCCCTGGCGAGTTGGCTTTGGCTGCCCACTTCCCCGCCGACCCTGCAGGATCATCGGGAGTATGAGAATTGTGTTTGCGCAAGATAAGATCGTGGGGTAGTTAATAACCGGTGAATGGTATAAATACCACTGGTTTTAATATATATTTTATTTTGTTGCCTTTATCTCTGTATATTTTATACTTTATTATGACTATTAGTAACAATGTTAATCTCCCACTGGTTTACGAACCAGTACAAACCGATACTGATCCAGCGCTTATCTTTGGAACCTCAGAATCCAATTTAGACGAACTGGAATATTATGATTTACCCAATGCCGTGAATCAATATTTATCTGAACTAAATGAGACTTTATTTGAATCCACTTCTGCCAACGGTATCAATGTACCTCGACTTAAATCTCTCTTTGTATCCACTGGTGCCTGGAAGGATCATCTTTCATTATCATGGGATTTCCGTACTTTTATCTGTGATGAATTCGCCGATTCACTTATCCCCGCAATCAGCGAGAGCGGTATTAGTGATATCTCCGTATATGTGAATGGTAATCATCCTGCCAAGCATCAACCGATAAGTGTGGTTTCATTACATGCCGGAGCCGTTGAATGGATTCAAGTAATGATTGAATTTAGTAGTAAAACCGGTAAGGGCCAAGGTGTAATTAAATTATTACCTGTGAAGGATTCCGATTCCCGTAAATTTGGCCAATTTAAGGCCTTGGCCATTTATACTGCTTTGGATTCAATCTGGGGTCATGAAGAACAATTAGATCGATTAAGACCCGAGGGAGTTGATCATGGACAACATTTAGGTCGTGAATCATGGGTCGATAGACGGGCTAGGGAATTAGAAAACCCTGAACCGGCCGTTGTCATCATAGGTGCCGGTCAGGGAGGATTGACTTTAGCGGCACGTCTTAAGACAATGGGGGTTAATGCTCTTATTATAGATAAGAATGATCGAGTAGGTGATAATTGGCGCAATCGTTATCGATTCTTAGTACTTCATGACCCCGTATGGTATGATCATTTACCCTATATCCCATTCCCGGATACATGGCCCATCTATACACCCAAGGATAAGTTAGGTGATTGGTTTGAATCTTACGCCAAGAGCATGGAACTCAACGTTTGGATGAAATCAACCTTGGAGTCCAGTAATTACGATGATGTGTCAGGTACATGGCAATTAAATATCCGTTGTGGTGGATCCGATGGCGATTCTTTAATTACCGTTAACCCACGCCATGTAGTGATGGCCACAGGTCACTCCGGTGAACCTAATATACCTTCTTTCAAGGGGATTGAAAAATTTAAGGGTAAAGTAGTTCATTCATCACAACACACTACGGGTCGTGATTTTAAGGGTAAGACCGCTATTGTTGTAGGATGTTGTAATTCAGCACATGATATCGCACAGGACTTTTATGAACAGGGCGCTAATGTCACAATGGTTCAACGATCATCGACATGTGTAATTTCATCAGAACGTGCTATGCCATTCTTGAATAAGGGTATTTATGATCCTGATGGTCCTCCTACCGATATCGCAGATTTAATTTTGCATTCGTCACCATTATTTTTAAGTAATATTGTTCAAATTCAACAAACGCGTCATATCCGCCAAATTGATGCCGGAATTCTTGATGGACTCACGAAGGTTGGATTCAAGTTAGATTACGGATACGGTGCTACAGGTCTCTTTGGTAAATATTTCCGTCGTGGTGGTGGATATTATATTGACGTTGGTGCATCCAAATTAATTATTGATGGCCATATCAAAATTAAACAGGGTGTTGAAATCAAGGAGTTTCATGAAGATAGCGTCGAATTTACTGACGGTTCAATTATTGAAAATTTGGATACCGCCGTATTAGCTACTGGTTACTCTAATATGAAGGATACTGCCAAAAGACTCTTTGGTGAAAAAGTTGCCTCGAAATTGGAACCTGTATGGGGACTCGCTGATGAAAGTGGTGATTTACAAACTATTTGGAGAAACTCGGGTCATGATGGATTTTGGTACATGGGTGGTAATTTGGCATTAGCTAGATTTTATTCTAAACGTCTGGCGTTGCAAATTGTAGCTGAGGAGACTGGCTGGAAGACTAGAGGTAGTTCTCAATTAGTGACAACTTTTAATAAGGCTACCATTGCATAGGAAGTTTTTTATCTTTTTATATCTATTTATTGTTTGCTTGTTTTGTTAGGAAATAAATTAAAGTTGACACAATTGTATGTGACTGTGGAGTACCTAAACACAAACTAGGCTCATAGCCTTATCAAAATACACTGACTAAGTAAGCTTACCAATCAGCCGCACTTACTACATATATAATCATAGTAAATAGTATAGTTCAATATTACCAAATTTCGATTCCCATTTTTCATTTTTTCGTTTTTTTCGTTTTTGAGTATTTATTTTTTTTCGGTGGTGAATTTTTTGGGAAAATGTGAAAAATGAGTTCACCCTTACATAATATTTCTAATTACTATTTGCCAAATCACTAAAAATGTCCGCCATTAGCAAGATTTTAAATAAAGAGCCCTCTGAGCTTGAATTATCCATTGGTCAAGCTCTTGTTGATCTTGAATCTACCTCTGAATTAAAGGCTGCCCTCAGACTTGTTCAATTCAAGAGTGCTAGAGAAGTAAGTACGATATTTTTTAAGAAATGCTCTATACCAATGAAATCACGCTAACATTTATTCTCTCTACAGCTTGAAGTCTCTGGTGGTAAGAAAGCCGTTGTCATCTTTGTCCCCGTTCCCCAACTCGGTGCCCTTCACAAGATTCAACAAAAGCTTACACGTGAACTTGAAAAGAAGTTCTCTGATCGTGATGTCATCTTCCTCGCCGAACGTCGTATTGTCGCCAAGCCCGGCCGTAGATCAAGATTAGTTCAAAAGAGACCCCGTTCTAGAACTCTTACCTCTGTTCATGAAAAGATTCTTGAAGATTTAGTATTCCCTACTGAAATCGTTGGTAAGCGTGTTAGATACCTCGTTGGTGGTAACAAGATCCAAAAGGTTATTCTTGACTCTAAGGATGCCGCCGCTGTTGACAACAAGCTCGAATCTTTCCAATCCGTTTACAGCAAATTAACTGGTAAGCAAGTCGTTTTCGAAATTCAAGGTGATGCTTATTAAACAAACTTAAAATTGAAAATCATAAAACTTTATGGTGGGTTATTTTAGTTCGGATGCATACATAGACATATTTGCACTAATGTAAGATATATAGTCATGATAATAAAAAGAGAAATAAAATTAAATATACCTCTAAACGTAAAACGAAAAAGCAAATTGAATCATAAATCAAGTTTTTTAGCCCAGAATGTCCCAATTTACTTGGCTGGGGGGGATTGGGACATTGTGATTATTTTCAACACCACTCACTCCGTTATTGAAAATTAGTATTGAAATAATGTCTGCCGATCTTTTCCAACTCAGTCAAGCTGATCTCCAATTATTAGTTGCTGCTCAAGTGCACATCGGTGCCAAGAATACTCAAGTAAGTTTAAACAGTTTTTTTTGATTGTGAAAGTGAAAGTGAAATGGGTTTAAGCCTATAAAAGCTTTCAAGATTGAATTTTTTCTAGTTCAGGGTTTTCTTATACTAGATCATACGATCTTTCTATTGAACTCACAAACGGTTCTCTCCGCTCATTGTATTAACATATTAGACCCATAATGAACCTTATGTTTTCAAGACCCGTGCTGATGGTGTTAACATCATTAACTTAGGTAAGACTTGGGAAAAGATTGTTTTAGCCGCTCGTATGATCGCAGCTCTTCCTAATGTTGAAGATGCTGTTGCTATTTCCGCTCGTACCTACGGTCAACGTGCTGTTCTTAAGTTTGCCAACCATACTGGTGCTACCGCTATTGCTGGACGTTTCACCCCTGGTTCATTCACCAACTACATCACTAAGGAATTCAAGGAACCTCGTTTAATCATTGTTACTGACCCCCGTACTGATGCTCAAGCTATTAAGGAATCATCATATGTTAACATCCCCGTTATTGCCCTTTGTGATACTGATTCCCCCTCCGAGTTTGTTGATATTGCTATCCCCTGTAATAACAAGGGTAAGAACTCAGTTGGTCTCGTTTGGTACCTTTTAGCTCGTGAAGTTCTTCGTTTAAGAGGTGTTTTACCCGATAGAGTTACTCCCTGGTCCGTCATGCCCGATTTGTACTTTTACCGTGATACCGAAGAAGTTCAAGCCGCTGAAGAACCTGTCGTCGCTGCTGAAACTGAAACTGAAACCGTCGCTGAAACTGCCGTTGAAGAATGGCCCGTTTCTGAAGTTCAAGCTGATAGTGAAGATTGGACCGCCGAAGACTGGATTGCCCCTGCTTAAATTTCAACCCCCCACTCCCTGCCTCAAGAAGTGAGAGTTTGAATAATAACTGAATCTCAATATATAGTATAAATTATAATATAAATACAGTGATAAATAAAATCAACATCAAGAAACTCCGAGCCGTTAATGGTAAAGCCATGAGTTGCGAGATACGAGACGATCTAATGGTCAATATGTATATATATACTAATAAATGAAATGGTTATTTGTTCGGTGATAAAAATTCCGGAATCTACAGTAAATCTCAAAACGATGAAAAGTTTAAACTAGCATTTGAAATATGGAGTACTTTTCCCCAACCGCAGTGGTATTGAACCGGCTAATTGACTGCTTTCGATGGTTTACGATGAAATGACAATTTAACTTTGTAGAGCAAATCAACGGCGTCACGCGGTCAAGGATGAAACGGCAGTGAAACGTGAAACGGTGGTGAAACCCCATGAAACGCCACACGTTACACCCCCCACTCAACACTACAATACGCCACCGGCGGTCTGTCCGTCCAATAGCCGAGCCCGTGATTAAAGTTGCGGAGATATTGCGTCACAACTGAGTCAGCGGTGGAGTTTTACCGCATTGGGCCGGCTGACTAAGATTCCACCGGAATTAAATTTAATGAATTAAGCCAACGAAATGAAATTCCGGCGCTTAGTATTGCGTTCGAACCCCACGAATTGCCTTTTTTTCTTATGGAAGGTTTTGGTCACCGGTGGATCTTCAGTTCGTTTCAGTTACCCCTGAAATTTTTCATTGTTCTTTCCATCGTCTTATTGATCTCTTATCACGACAATAACTATTCTTCTATATCCTGTCTTTCTCAAAATCCCCAGAAAGTCCACTCCTCCTGAACCCCCCCTGACCCGCTTTTTCCACGCTAATCAATCGACGCTTCTTTGCGGCCGGCCTGCCCCTGCTTGACATTTTTTTGGCTGCCTTTTGACCTGCATCGTCATTTGTTTTTGTTTATTTTTCACTTTTACCTTGCGCCCCGCCAAATTCTTTTGTCTGTGATTATATTATCCACTTTATTCTAGCAACTCTTTATTTATTCATTTTCTTATTTATTTTCTTGTCCTCAAGGTCTTCGGCTCGGTCAATAAAAAAAACCTCCGCTCAACTCCATCCCCGCCCCCTCTACCCTCTAACTGCCCCACAATTCGCCCCCCATTCTTGAACTGATCCCGGATTTTCCACTTTTTGGTTGCCTCTGATCCACAACTTCCACAGAACAACCGTTTGGAAAAAACTATACCACTGAACTTTTGAACCTTATTTGATTAATTTTTATCGTTAAGATTTTTTTAATTTAATTGTAAAAAATTTAAATTAAGAAAGGAAAAAGGAAAAAGGATATCGTATTTTTCGATATTCAGAAAATATCTGAATTTATTTTAATTTATTTTTTCTAATATTTAATTTCTTTTCTTCACCATGTCTTCATCGTCTTATAGCAGACGATCGTCAATTATTTCATTAACGGCACCTTATACGATCCCCACGAAGTCAAACTCATTCCCCCAAACGTCGGGAACGCCAATAGCATCATCGTTATCAAATTCCCAACCTTTCAATTCCCCTGGTTCTTTTAATAATAATTATTACCTGCATGCGCCGGCCGCCAAAAGTTTTAACGAACGTAATGATAAGAATCCCAATAACCACAATAATAACCAAATAGACCTACCACCTACGACGCCGGCATTTACACGTAAATTTGTCGCCAGACGCATTAGTGAGGGTGAAACGGGTCGTTTGAAGGAAGAATTACGTTGTGAAGCATGTGGTAAGGGATATAAACACATGTCATCATTCGTTAAACATTTATGGGAACATACACCCGAATGGGAAGTTACAAGTAAACTTTTAATATCAAAACATCAACAAGTTCAATTATTAGAAGCTGCAAGTATCTTAGTATCAATTAATGAAAATGATAATGATAAGGATAACGATAGACCCCCCAATGGACCTCATGCTGTTGCTCAAGATTCGGGGCCTACTACGCCATCATCAATTAATTCTTATGAAAATAATAATGGTCAATATACGTATTCTGCAACTACTTCAATTTCACCCTCACCACCTCCCGGCACAGCACAGGCAGGACCCGGAACAGGACCAATTCCCGGTTCATTTATCGTCAATTCTTCATTCCAAGGTCCATCACCCATGCTTAAGGACCGTTTAAATTCTCCACCCCTTCCTCCTAATAATGGCCCCGGCCCTGGCCCCGACTCCGTTCCCCATTATATTGGACGTAGACCGTCAGCGTCATCATCATGGCATCATCAGGGTTCACCTGTACCTATAACGGATTCATTATTCAATTCCGAATATTCATTTGGTCCAAATTCATATTCATCATCACATGGTACAATTCATGGATCCATCAACGGGCCTGGATTTATCGGGCCTGGATCAGTTGGTGGCCAACCACCCTTACAAAATCGTCGTCGTAATAGTACAATTACAACAACTGGTGCATCATCAAATAATAATAATAATCATTTAATATCATCTCGTTCTGATGATAATTATGGTTTATTTTCTCCACCACCACCAACAAGACAATCGGCATTAAGACGTCCCTCGGTCGTTAGTTCGACAACTATTGTACGTGATAAATCAACATTATCTTCAAAAGTACCTTATGATGATGACGATGATGAAGATGCTCCAGCGGCTGATGATGATGAAGATGGAATCTTCGGTGAAATGGATTAAATACAAGAAAAAAAACTTATTCTTATACTACATATATATACATAGATATAGAAAAATTAAATTTATTATTTACAAATTCTTGCTATTATTACTCTCTAAGCCTTAACATCATCAACTTTCACGTCTTTAGAATATTTAACATCAGATAAATATTTATCAAAGGCATCATTACGTTCAGGGAATGGTCTAGGCCCCAAGAGACGAATTAAATCTTCACGTACAATAACCTCCTTCGATAATAATTCTTCAGCGACTAAAACAATTTCAGCTCGCTTGGATTCTAATAATGTCTTACAATTCTCATATGATTCACCGATAATTCTTTCAACTTCCTGATCAATGATTCTTCCTGTATATTCACTAAATGGTTTAGTGAAACCACCGTCCTTATTACCTTGATAATTCAAGTATCCTAACTTGGGGGACATACCAAGTTCAGTAACCATTGATCTAGCAATATTAGTAACTTTTTCAAAATCATCACCAGCACCACTAGTAACTGATTCAAAGTGAAGTTCTTCTGATACTCTACCACCTAAAGTCATTGCCATTTGATCCATTAATTGTTCTTCGGAGTGTAAGAAAATATCCGGGGGGATATATTGGGCATAACCTAAAGTACCACGGCCATGAGGAATAATTGATACCTTTAATAAAGGGTGAGCGTACTTCAAGTACCAACCACAGATAGCATGACCTGCTTCATGATAAGCAACTGTTCTTAATTCTTCAACTGATAAAATTTTACTCTTCTTCTCTAAACCAGCGATAACTCTATCCATTGCCTTTTCAAAATGTAAAAATTCAACCCAGTCACTATTTAATCTAGCGGCAATTAATGCGGCTTCATTACAACAATTAGCGATATCAGCGCCGGAAAACCCGGGTGTCAAAGCGGCTAATCTTCCTGATAATTGGAAATCAGCTAACTTAGGTGAAAGTTTAATTTTACCTAAATGAACTTCAAAGATTGCCTTACGACCCTCAGGGTCAGGGTTATCAATTGTAACATGACGATCAAATCTACCGGGTCTCATAAGTGCCTTATCTAACATATCAGGTCTATTAGTCCCGGCAAGGACAATAACATGATCAGATGTATCAAACCCATCCATTTCAACTAACAATTGATTTAATGTTGCTTCACGTTCATCATTACCACCGCTACGAGCTGATTGTGATCTTGATTTACCAATAGCATCAATTTCATCAACAAAGATAATACTAGGCGCCATACCTCTTGCTGTCTTAAATAAATCACGTACTCTACTAGCACCAACACCAACAAACATTTCAACAAATTCTGAACCACTAACTGATAAAAATGGTACACCGGCTTCACCAGCGGTAGCCTTAGCTAAAAGGGTCTTACCAGTACCGGGGGGTCCTGAAAGAATTGCACCACGCGGGATTTTAGCACCAAGCTTTTCGTACTTTTTAGGTTCTTTTAAAAATTTAACAAATTCCATAATTTCCTCCTTAGCTTCGTCCATACCGGCAACATCCTTAAATTTAACTTGAACATCAGTTTCTTGATTAAATAATCGGGCCTTACTCTTACCAGTACCGAAAATACCACCAGCGCCGCCGGCACCACCGGCACCACCACGCAATTTCTTAGTTGACCAGTAAATTAAGCCAACCATTAATACAGTAGGTAAAAATCCAGTCATATAATTAATTAATGAGCCTTGATCAACGTATTTAACAGGTACTCTTTCATTATGAGGGGTACCATTTGCGGTTTGAACCTCATCAAGTCTACGTTCAAAGCTATCAACGGACCCAATTGTGAAATAGTAAGTTGCCTTACCTAAACCACCCTTATTTTCAAATCCTTGAACTTCACTTACATTATTCTTTAAAGTAATTAAAACATTACTCTTATTCATCACATTTAACTTTTCTACAAGACCCTTTTCAAGTAATTGAGTCTTAAATTCTTGCCAAGTAATTTCCTTGGTTTCTCCCTTCATATCAGCGAGTAAAGTATAAAGAAGATAAGCCATAAGTAATGATAAAATAATGTAGTTGGGGTTAAGTTTAATTTCAACAAAATTAAAACCTTCATCTTCAGTCTTTTTGGAATTCTTCTTTGAATTATTTTCATTATTTTGTGTAGAGTTCTCTGATGTCGTGGGCTTATGCTCACTTGATTTACGCTTCTCTTCAAGCATTTTAATCTTCTTCTCAAGTGATGATTCAGGTTTAGAATCAATCTTTGTTTCAACTTCAGGCTTTTTTTCTTCTAAACTTTCACTTTCATTCTTCTCTTCATTATTATCTTTATTATCCTTATTATTACCATCAAATCTACCAAACCCTCTAGGAGCCCGTTTCATAAGATATTGGCTTGATGAAAATGAACGCATGCATCCTCTATTATATAAAGCGATTCTATTAAACTTTGATGTAAACTGCGATGATAATAAGTGGCGGCCCGCTAATAAACTAATACTACCATTCTTAGCGACTATAATAGATGCTGATGCCGTAGATGTCGACGATGCTATTATCCTCAGGGACATAATGTTTATTCTGAGTTACCTATAGATTATCGGTATCGGTTCTTTTGATTGATTTGTGATGAAAAACGGATCTGAAAATTCGAATAAAAAAAAGAAAGAGCAATAACTTTGTTCCTCTGATATTAAAATAAATAATTGAAAAATATCCTCAATACCAAATCGCTTCACCGTTTCACCTTATTCTTTCTTTCTCGTTTTAATGTAATAAATAATACTAAGAAGGAGCGGTGAATGTTAAGTCTTTCCCATCTTCGGTTCGAAAAAGGTGGCAATCGGCTGGTGTTACCCTGTTGAGGGGATCCAAATGGTCGCAGTTAGGTAAGCGGGCTCATATGGTTTAAGATTTATACGAATATTTTAGATGATAATATTAATTTATTTTTTCTATTAATTTTTTGAGTGAAATCTGCAAAGAGAAGGAAGGGGGGGGGGGGGATGTACTAGAAAATGACTGAACCATAGCATGGAATTCAACCATATGAGGAATCGAATCTTTTCAACGAGTATCAATGAATGACATAGACGATAATGAGTGAATATTCAGAATAAACATGAACGTAAAAAACATAATATTCGATATGAGCATAGCGCACTCATTGACTACTCGCTTCGCTCGTAGCTAAAAGATATTAGTCGCCCGTGAATCAGGTTGAGGATAAGATGTCGGAGTAGAAAAAATATCATCAGTAAATAGCTGATTAAATGATGCATCATTGAAGATAGGTGGCATATGATAACAGTTCTGAAATGTAGCCATATCATTAATAACATGATCCATAAAATTACTATTATTACTATCACTATTATCCGTACTGAAGACGGGTGAGTTTGATATTAGTGGATTATTCAAAGGATTTTGTGCAATGAGCCCACCTTTCTTATTATTTTCCAAACTACCATCATTATCTAACCATGAACCATTATTCATCAAATTTAATTCAATACTAGATCCTTGACTAAGAGGACTAGGGGGAACTAGAAGATTCTCAGAATTTAAAATACCATTAGTACCGTAAACATTACAGTCCTGATTAGCACCACTTATCGTGGGATCATTGTTATTATCATTATTATTGTTAACATTGAAATGATCTAAATTCGATGGTGCCATTTTAGGTTCTGATTCACATTGTAAATTAGTAACTGATTCACCCTTCCACCAATTCCCATTCTCATTAGAGACAGCTGAACCATTTTTGTGCCTCGTAATATGATCAGAAGCAATATCAATTAACTTTTTGAATAATTCAATAATGGCCAAAGCGGGACTCGATGAATAATCATTTAAATTGATGACAAAATCAACCACACCGCTCATTATTTGTATATCATTATCAGCCTCTAAGGATGCAGGATTTTGAAGACAATTAGTAAACAAACTAATAAACGCAGCAATAGGGAAATAAACTAATGGCCAAGCAATTACTGAATTACTAGAATCGATGAATTTCAATAGAAGGATAGCTGATCTAGCTGATTGTAAACAAATTGATGGTGATTCATAGATGCGAGGATTTATCGGATTAGAATAGTCACTTGATAACATTGGTGTCGCAGGTGAACTTTCTACGGTACTAGCCGCTGATAAATGCTGAGACGGGATATTATTAAACGCATTACTACTGCTATTATTGGATTTAACCGAGATAGCAGCTTGTCTTTGCTCTGAAAACCAAGAAATATTATAATATGACATGCTATGAACAATTCTCATAATATGATAATAATTCAAATGAAGAATAAGAATTTCAATACTCATAAAATCATGAGGATTCGTCTCTGTAGGTTCAAACCCGAATTGTTTAGATATAACAAAATTTTCAGCTGGCCTTATATTAATCGGTAATTTATCCTTCCATGCTATTAATTCATTATCTAATTTACTCACACTTTGTAAAAGTTTATCACTAGATTTCTTCCATGATGATGCATGAAATAATGAAGAAAATGCCTTTGATGAAATTCGACATAATTGAACATATAAAATTCTGAATGGACGATTTACACCATCGGTGCAAAGATAACTAGCTCTATCAATAGGCCCCAAATCTTGATCGTCTCGAGCATCTAATAAAACTGAGAGATCAATATCATTAATAAATGATGGCCTACTACATCTCATAGATACATCCTTATCACAAATGTATACCATTTGCCAAAGATTACGACGAACATAATATGTATCCTTGTCACAATGAAGATAACTTTCCTTACGGTGAAGACCCATTTCATGAGCGAAACGTACTGCAGTGGTTAATAGACTATTAATGCAGTGTGGGTTGGATGTATGGTGAAAATGCGCGATTAAACACATAATACCTTGTAACCCAGAGAGACTAACACCGAAAACCGATACACGATAATAATAATAAACGGAATTTTCGATCCCTAATTCAGCAATTTGAACTAATCTTTCCTTATCCTCGGAAGAACAAGACTGAGATTTGAAATGAGCACCATGGGCTACCATAGCATAGTACAGTAATAAATCACCATACCTAGTACGATTGGACGTTAAATCTTCAGCGAAAACATCATCAATTAGTTTACTGATAGTTTTTATCGATATCACACTCATTAGTCGATTAGTGCTGTAAAAGAAAACTTTAGCTAATGTCAAGGATTCATCCTTGGTCATTATAATTTTATGAGGTGATGCCGGTGGATCAAGCCAAACTTTGTTGGCTCTTTGAGAATGGCAATTCAGAGCTTTAAAAATACTCAATAAAGATATTTTGGGATTAGCACTAGTTCCGATCTTTTCTCTTATCCATTTTAAACCTGCGGGGGAGAATATTGAGAATGCAGTTGCATTACCGAAAAATCGTTCAGATACACCACCATCTAATTTAACCAAAAGGGAACCTCTAGAATTAGATTCCTTTAATTTATCCTTACCGGAAGATTTTAGTTCGGGTTTTACGGAAACGTTCGCTTCTTCGAAATCACTATGATCTTCCATTTCACTCTCGGAAAATGATGACGAAGATTCAGATAAACTTTCAGAGTCAGTACTCTTACCGCCAGCACCTTTATCGTCATCATCGTTATCATTACCGGTATCACTCTCATCGTCTTGCGAATCCTCAACACCGATCGAAAATGATCTTTTCCGTTTAATAGCGTTTGTTTTGGATTTTTTCACTTTCATGCCGGCCGATTGGGCTAATAGTTGAATATTAGGTACCATTTTCTCTAAAGCATTTTCAATACTTGTTAACCTCGAGTCAAACTCAAAGATATGTTTGCTTCGTCGACTATTCTGTTAGTATAAATGAAAACAATTACATATAACCGCATTTACTAACCTTCTCGTGGGTTTAACGGCTCTTTCAGTCACAGTATAATGACATTCAGTCCTTGAATGTCGACAGTTGGAGCAAGAGGGTTTCGAGCCATCACATTTGATCTTCTTACGACGACAGATATCACAAGCCTGCGATACACGCTGTCTCTTTGATGACACCATTTATTCTCGTTGTTAAAAAGTTTCTCGATTCCCGATTTTACAATGGCGAGGAAGGATTGACCCATCGATAATGAGGCACGGCATGAGTACAGATTAAATCGGCGGTGCCGCGGTGGTCCTATTAATAAGCTTACAGACGGACTTTGTTACGTCATTTTTTTGAATTTTTTCACAAACGTAAAATTAAATTATAAAATACACTGTATACAATTACATGAATACATAATTAACGTAGAAAATAATGTACAAAGATACAAAGGGGGCAAGGGAACACACGAACAAAATAGTTCAGGGTTTGATAATTTATATCCAATGCAAACGTAGAAATACCCTGAAAAAATGGATTGTCTGTTAAGTTCTTGATGAAAATCTAACTTCTCGCATCGCTCAAAGTTAGGCAACGGTCTTAAAAACTCTCTTTTGTGTAGTCTTTTCTTGATCAGCCTTAAACTCTTCTTCATCAATGAAATCCTTTTGGTGATGCATTTCCCAGTTTTGTTTAATAAATTTCAAACCGGCCATATTGTAACCAATCTCTTGATGTTGATTCTTTAAATTTAATCTAAGGAATTCCTTAACATTTTCCAACATAGGTTTCATAACCTTATTAGCGACAATTTGCTTTTGATGTACCTTAATCAAGAAGAATAAGATACGACAAATTAAGTTAATATTCTTAGGATTCTTAACCCAAATTTCAATAAATCTTAACATAGCTGTTACTTTATCAAATGGTAAAATAAATAATGCATCTTCTAATTGAGCGGCTCTAATTCGTTCCAAGACGTTAAAGACATAATCCTCAGCTGAAAGATTCATTACCACTAATCTAGGATCTCTTTGTGGTAAGGCTAAGTTAGGGTTAGTTAATTTACCTTGTCTCCAAGCGGCCATAAGATCTAAATCCTTATCACCAATTTCCAGAGCTTCAATGACTCTTTCACCGGCCTTTAAAGTTTCAATAGTTTGCTTTCCGACTCTTTCAACTTGTGATTCTTCATCATCATCACCTTCTTCACCCTCTTTACGAGATCTATGAAGTCCATCATCATCACCCTCAAGTGATGAAGTTAATGTAGTTTCATATAATTCTTCCAATTCTCTTTCACGTTGTTCTTCCAAGAAAATAGGTTCATCAGTCTTTTGCCAAACTCTAATACTCTTATCATGAGCCGCTGATATTAAGAATTCACCATTATGTGAAACGGCGATACACCATACTTCTGAATGATGACCCTCGAATTTTTGAATATTTTCAAATTTATCACCATCCCAATATTTAATTAATTTATCCTTACTTGATGAAAAGAAATAATGACTATCCTTTTCGAAACAAACATTCATGATACTATCTTGATGAGCAAAGATTGATTTATGGCAATCACCAAAGTCTAAACCCCAAATTTTAATATTCTTATCAGCTGATGATGTAATTAATAATTTACTATCAAATGAGATATCAAGAGATAAAACTGGTAATTTATGACCATAAAGGTTTAAATAAAATTTTAAGGAATCAGTAAAGAATACTTTAACGGTATTATCCAAAAGGGAAGCAGCAATAAATTTACTACAAGGAGATAATTTGACGGCGAGTACATCATCATTTAATTGTAATGCCTTTGTATTCTTTAATTTCATACGGGGGATAGTACGATTTGTTCCGACGATTTCCTCTTGAACAACCTTAAATTCCCAGAATTTTACTGATTTATCAGCACCACCGGTAACTAAAAGTTTACCATCAACGCTAACATCTAATGACCAAACGGCACCCTCGTGGGCAGGAATCGTCTCTAAAAGGGTTGATGACGCAACATCGAATAATTCGATTTCACCTGTCTTTGTACCAACTACAATAAGGGCATCACCGGGTAAAAATGATGCACAGAGAGCATAACCACATTCAAAGGTTCTCAAACAACTGTTAGTTCTAATATTCCATACCTTTAATAGTCCGTTTGAAGCAGTAGCAACCATCTTGTCATCAGATGAAACGGAAATTGATCTAATATCAGTACGATGACCAGGTAAATCAATAGCGAATTGTCTTGAATAATCGGGAGTAGCGGCGTTTTTCTTAAAATTATCCGGTAATTCAATATTGTAGTATTCAATTGAATTATTGTTAAGAGAAATAACTAATTGTAATGAATCCTTCTTGAAAGTTTCGGAGGTAGTTGAAGCCCAATCAAAACTTTTAACCTTGGCAAGAGTTCTAATAAATGCGAATTGAACAAATTTTTCAACGACATCATCTTCTGTAATTTTAGATAAATCTTCATCACTAACACCCTTTTCCTTTCTTCTCTTAATCTTTCTAGCAACTGACTTTTTAACCTCATCGATAGTTCTTACACGCCAAATTTCGACAGTTTTATCATTATTTTGAATAGCGAAGAAGGGTGAATGGGGGTGAAAGAGTACCTTAAGGGCCTTATCAGTACTTTGCTTTTGTAACGAACCTAATTCAACGATTCTATGACCATCTTCCACTTCATCTTCGAGGAGTAATGACCAAACTTTTAATTCTTTATCATTACCTGATGTAATAGCAAATGTCTCATCGGGTGAAACACCTAATGACCAACATTCACCACGGTGGGTAACATGAGTTTCAACACAATGTTGAGTATCTAAATCCCATAACTTAACTAAACCATCTTTGGACGTGGTAAGAAGCCATTTATTTTCAGTTTCTTCAGCAGTGTTGGTATCAGTCATTTGTTCTTCGTTGTCTTCTTTGGTCAACTTTCGACTTAAAAATGCAATACTAGTAATTTGATCACGATGACTTCTTAATCTATAAAGACCCTCTTCACTAACAAGATCCCAAATAATAATATTAGAGTCACGAGACCCACTAGCTAATCTGGTACCTGATTTATCGAATACAAGACAAGTAATAGAGTTTTTATGACCAGAAAAATTGATTAATTCTGATCCTGATCTTGAATCCCAAATTTTAATAGAACCATCACTGTAACCAGCTGCAATCATTTCACCACCATCAACTTGAGCAATCGATGTAATTTCTCTATTACCCTTTGTATCACGCCATTTACTAAGTTGAGTACCTGTTTTGATATCCCAAATAAGAACTTCTTCAAGACCAGCGGAGATAACTCTACCGGCAGAAGTAGTAGATGACTTAGATACAGGTGGTAACCATGATATATTACTATTAGAAGAAATAACACCGAATGTCGAGTCGTGCTCGAAACCTTCATATGATTTGACCATTTCGTTTTTTTGTGCCGTTCAATCAATTAACAATTCAGGATCTAAATTTTTTTTGTTCTCCCAGTATTTTTTTTTTTTCTTTTTTCTTTTTTTTCTCATTGGGAGGAATGAATTGAAGGTTTTAAAGTTACACGTAAGGATATTACAGTACGGATTATACGATATATTCATTTATTATATTATATTATACCAATTACAGAGTTAGTAAGATTGAGTGAGTAAGATTTGAACAGTTATTTCTCTCACTCAT
This sequence comes from Nadsonia commutata, assembly GCA_030563525.1. Taxonomy (NCBI): domain Eukaryota; kingdom Fungi; phylum Ascomycota; class Dipodascomycetes; order Dipodascales; genus Nadsonia; species Nadsonia commutata. Next base: position 19,523 of record JAKUCD010000041.1, read on the forward strand.
CCGTTTGTCGCTTGACTCAAGCCCGATCGTTCGTAAATTACAGAGACCCCTTACCAGAATTAAACTTTTCATTATTAACAGCATTAACCTTTGACAAATACCCCGATGTGGGGACCAATCTTCTAACTGACTTTATTTCATCTGAAGAGAACCCAGGAACACGAATATTCCAGTTCCTCTCTAAATGCAATTGAAGATCTCTAGTCTCTAAAGTTTCAGCACGACGATGTTTTGCTAATCTACAAGCGTAATCACTTACATTTGAAACAAAATCGTCAGCTAAATCCATTATTAATTCTTCAAAGTCGCCATCCATTTGACATTCCTTGTCATTTCCAACGAGTGATTGTACTAATTCGTTTAATTTCCGTTTTGTCAATGATCGTTCGGGGATTGGTTCAATTGGGATAACAGGTGTTTGAACTGGAATTTGTTGAACTGGAATAGCCTGTAGGAGAGTTTGTGGGATAACTTGTTGTTGTTGAACTTGTTGATTTTGAACTTGTTGCTGCTGCTGTTGTTGTTGAACAGGTCTTACTACCGCTTGATTAGTCAATGTAGAATTTGTAATACCAACAACGGGTTGTGATCCCTTTACTAATGTATTTTTCATCATTCCATTATTCATTTGATTTAATTGTGTTGACTGAGGTAATTGTGGTTGTAATTGTGAATGTCGTTGTTGTCCTTGAACCATATTATTTGATGTATTTTGTAAAGTTTGAGGACGATTATAAGTTGATTTATTAATAACTCCAGAATTTTGGTTGTTGAAATTTTGATGTAAATTAACTCCATTATTTTTGTTCATACTCATATCAGACATATTGTTGTTATTAATATTGTTGTTATTATTATTGTTGTTGTTATTATTGTTGTTATTATTGTTGTTATTATTATTATTCATACCATGTAACGATGATCCATAAACCGGAGGTGAACCAGCACGATTTGAATCTTGATTAAAAGTAAAATTAGTAGGTGATGTTGATCTACTCTTATTAACATAATTTAAATTCGATCCCTGTTGAAGATGAGATTGTGAAGTTACAGGATTATTATGTTGAGGCATGTAAGTTGATTGATTATGAGATAATCCTGAATTATATAATGGTTGTGATTGATGAGTTTGATCTTGTTGTCTTTGATTCTGATTTTGACTTTGATTTTGACTTTGATTTTGGTTTTGGTTTTGGTTTTGGTTTTGGTTTTGGTTTTGGTTTTGGTTTTGGTTTTGGTTTTGGTTTTGGTTTTGGTTTTGATTTTGATTTTGAACCGGTGGTCTTTGATTTTGAACTGACTGATTTTGAACAGGTTGATTTTGAACAGGTTGTCTTTGTTGAACTTGTTGCTGCTGTTGTTGAACTTGTTGTTGTCTTGCAGCAGCTTGTAATTGTTGCATAATTGTCAATTCCATTGACTTAAATTGATCCCTTTTAACTCTAATATTATGTTGTTGTTGACGTACTTTTGTCTTTGTCTCTTCAGGTAAATTAGGCTGTTCTTTTAAAATCTTCTCTAATTTATCAATTTGAATTTGACAATCTCTTTGTGCCTTACGGAAACTTTCTAATTGACTATTTCTTACTAATTGTTGCTGTTGTGGGGTCATATTTTGATAACCTTGTGCTGCTTGGGTTGGTGTTGGTGTACCGGGGGTACTATTAGTTGGTGTAGTAACGGTTGATCCGCCTGCGGCCATATAAGGAGAGTTATTATTAGTCGATGAAATATTAGGTGAAGATACTGTAGGAGTTGAATGACGAATGGTTTGTTGAGAATTAGTTGGCATTTGAGGTCTAATTCCTGAGGACAAAGAAGAAGCAATAGGACCAGGCGATTGAGTTCTCATACTCATTGTATTTGCAATATTATTCGAAGAATTCATGTTTGAAGAATTCATATTCGAAGGTACATTGTTATAACCAGTATAGTTAACCGGCGACCCACTAGTTGAATTTGGTCTAACCATAGTTGGCGCTGGTGAAGTAGGACCCGTATTTGAAGTACTAGTACAACGATCAATGGTCATATTAAGCGCTGTAGTCACAGGACTAGCCGTTTGTGAACGATTAACAGGGGTTGATACAGTAGGCGTAGGTGTACCATTTGATGGTAAGGGGTTATTATTATTATTACCGCTACTAGCCTTTTGTTGTTGTTGTTGACGCTGAATGTTTTGAATTTGACCCTGATATTGCTGAAGTACTTGCTTAATCTTCTGAGCGCGTAGAAAGTGTTCTTGTCCCTTTGTTGTTTGAGGACCCGTCTTGACAACATTTTGCATTTCTTGTTGGTATGTCTGGATGAGTTGGTTCAATTGAAGTGAAGTAAGAGTTCTTTGAGATGATGAACCATTAGAGGTGTTGATCCCCGTGTTAGCTCCTGAACCACTTGCTGGTGATGAACCTGATCTCATTTCATTGTTGTTGTTGTTGTTGCTGTTATTGTTGTTATTGTTCGTGGTCGTGGGGGCAACTGTCGACGCAACTGTCGACGCGTTCATAACCGGTGAACCGACAGGAACCGGATTAGGCATTGATGAGGTTGATTCGGTATGATTAAACTCACTCATGATTATGTCTTTTCTTGGAATATCCTTAAATATCCTCTTGATTGAAGTATCCTCTTGATGATTGATTGTTGGTGAATTGTTGACCCAATCCAGGGTAACTGGGAGGTTGAATTTTTTCAATCTCCTTCAAACCTCCAAAAAGTTTCTTTACACCGCAAACAAATCATTAAATTAACGAAAATGCCTCCTAAGAAAGTCGTTGAAGAAAAGAAAGTCCTTTTAGGCCGTCCCGGTAACAATTTAAAGGTAAGTAAAGTACTTTGGATTATTTTTATGCTTTATAGTCCGGTTTTTAACAATTCAGTCCGGTATTGTTGGTCTTGCTAATGTTGGTAAATCAACCTTTTTCCAAGCCATTACCAGATGTCCCCTTGGTAACCCTGCCAATTATCCCTTCGCTACCATTGAGCCCGAAGAGGCCCGTGTCATCGTTCCCTCCCCCCGTTTCGATACTTTAGTCGACATTTACAAGCCTAAGAGTATTGTCCCAGCTCATATTACCGTTTTCGATATTGCTGGTTTAACTAAGGGCGCCTCTGTTGGTGAGGGCCTTGGTAATGCTTTCTTATCTCATATTAGAGCCGTTGATGCTATTTACCAAGTTGTCAGATGTTTCGATGATGCTGAAATTATTCATATCGAAGGTGACGTTGATCCTATTCGTGATTTACAAATTATTCTTGATGAATTAAGAATTAAGGATATGGAATTCGTTAAGAAGCATTTAGAAGGTGTTGAACGTACCATTAAGCGTGGTGGTCAATCCCTTGAAGTTAAGCTTGCTAAGGATGAAGCTCTTTTAGTTGGTAAGCTTTTACAATGGCTGGAAGATGGTAAGCGTGTTGCCTCTGGTACTTGGACCGTTAAGGAAATTGAATTAATTAATTCTATGTACTTATTAACCGCTAAGCCCGCTATTTACTTGATTAATCTTTCTGAAAGAGATTACGTTAGAAAGAAGAACAAATACTTACTCGGTATTAAGCAATGGATTGATGCTAACTCCCCCGGTGATCTTATCATTCCCTTCTCAGTTTCTCTTGAAGAAAAATTATCTAAAATGGAAAACGATGAACAAAGAGAAGAAGAATGTAAGGCCGTTGGTGCTCAATCTGCTCTCCCTAAGATTATTACTACTATGAGATCTGCCCTTCAATTATCTTCCTTCTTCACCTGCGGTGCTGATGAAGTTAGAGAATGGACTATTAGAAATGGCACTAAGGCTCCCCAAGCCGCTGGTGTTATTCATGGTGATTTAGAGAAGACCTTTATTTTAGCTCAAGTTACTAAGTATGACGATTTAGTTGAATTAAAGGATGAAGTTGCTGTCAAATCCGCTGGTAAGTTAATGCAAAAGGGTAAGGATTACGTCGTTGAGGATGGTGATATTATTTACTTTAGAGCTGGTGCTGGTAAGAATTAATCTCTGAGCGAAGCGAAGGAATGAGCTGACCCTGAGCGAAGCGAAGGGTGAAGTTAGTAAGATTGATTCTTTGTATCTATATATTAATAAGTATTGTATACTTAATCTCGCTCACCCCCAATTGACCAATTTCACTACCTGGGAGTATAGTAAATGATGACATGTATTCATCTACATATTAATAAATATTGTATACTTTGTATACTTTGCCCTGAGCAAACTAAGGGATATTTTTTAACCCTTCCCCTCAGGGTCCATTACTTGAGTTGTTTTCACTTGGGGTTCGTTACTAGAGTGTTCTTACAAGACACTCCGTAGACATTAAACATCAGCTTACCAATTCGCTAATTCGCAGTATTCTTTCCGCTACTAATTTCACAATAAATCAATTTGCTCATTTTTGGGCAAGCCGTCGTATTACATAATGCGGTGCACTAACTATAATCCTACTATTATTGCGGATAGTTCGGCTGAGAAACATTTGGAAAAAATTGTGGTTGCTGTGGTTTTTGTTGTGATTGTTGTTGTTGTTGATTAATCAATAGTACATTCTCTTGGTCCTCATTAAAATCACTTTCTAATTTTCTAATCTTGTGTTGACAAGAGAAAGAATTAAATTTTTTCCCTCTCTGACGAGTCAATTCATTCGCAATATGATTCCATTTAGCTCTCTCACCATCATCCAACAAATTTATGAGTGCTATTGTATCCTCGTCATCCCATTGAATATTCGTTGATCCCTGTTGACCGATTAGGACTTGATATCGGTTTCTTGCCGCTAAACCGTCGGTAATATCTGTCTCTCGAGCTATTGTGGACCATGATTTACCTTGTCGTTTAAGGTCAAGTATGGTTTGATCTTGTGCATGTGAATACTTTGATTTTTTCTTTGGACGGGCCTTGGGTTGTGAAGTTCGCTTAGCTGTTAAAAAGGGGGGCGCCGGTTCATGTGAAAGCGATTCGCGTGAAGAGGGTTCATGTGGAAGGACCGTGTAAGCGTTTGTTGTTGGTATCGACTGAAGTATCGGTGAATTCAAAGTAACCAGTGATGGCAATTCCGTCGGCAAACAACTCCTCGGTGAAAGTGGTGATGAATAAACGGTATTTGATCGAACTGGTAAAGGATCAATTTGTTGCGGGTAAGGATGTGGTGGATGAACGGGATTGACAATCGTATGATAAGGAACTCCTTCAAGTGGTATAAATGGTACTGGAAAGTTATATGGTACCCAAGGTAGTGTTGTCAAACTATTAGCCCCTACCGTGGCTGGATTCAGGAACGGAACCTGTTCACCAGTTCCTATACCAACATCCATTAAATATACCGGTTGGGTTGGTCCATAATACACTCCACTACCATTGTTCATATTACATTCACCGTGGTTAGTCGTTATCTAACTCTCACTTCGGGCTATTTTTAAAATCTGGGGATGACAACGATCTTTAGAGCCTTCTTTCTAATCTGTGGCTTATTTATCCCAAAGATGCGGCACGAGGCGCCAAATGTACTTCAGATGCACCATGTACCAGGGTGTAAAATGCAGATATGCGCCATGTATTATGCGGTGGCGATTCATACACATCCTGCATCGCTCGATTAGCGTGCGGTTTGTCTGGCGTTTGACTCCTAGTGACTGATTGAGATTAGACATCAGGCCATGTTGCAACGCATGGGCGCTTAATACGCTCATAAAAAGGAATGTTCTCTGCATGGAACCGTTGAAACTGTCTGTGTGATAGTTAATTATGCCCACGATTTAATCTGTTTTTACCCAATTGAGGCCTTGATCGGCAACGGAACAATAAGATCATCTCGGTACAGGAAAATGCGAGTATGAAAATACGAGTTTTATTCCGGAATGAATATAGTTTGAAGGGTTTGAAAATACGAGCACAAAAAAAGGTCCATATAGTATTTATTTTATTGTTCTATATCTATTATTTATCGTTACTTGACATCACCGCTTTCCCCGCTTTTCCCTCTCATACCTCATATACCCCCATTTAGCTACCATACTTAAAGTATTCCTCAGCCTATGTTTCGGTCTTCTTACCGTTCTTGCTCTACCACTTGAACCAACAATTAAATGCCTTGTTGATACATTTTGAACTCTAAAATCACGATTAAAGTAAAGCATATTCTGAATTGCTCTAGCGGTAAGGGGACATTTAGTCATTAATTCCCTAAACCATTCTGATCCACCCTTTGTGAATTCATCAACACGGAAATATTCATGCTTAATCAAATTATTTTCGAATAAACTGTTTTGTAAATATACTAATGACCATGTTTGTAAATATCTTTCAGGGTATAATGTTGAAAAATTATCCTTTGTAATGGGACGACCACGATTACCACCTCCTTGATGAATAATAAACTTTTTCGTTCTTTGTAATGTTCGTTTACGAATAAAACCGGGCATTAATTCAGTTTCGGCTAATTTAAAGGCATCAGATAATGATAATTTATCCAACGACATTAATCTAACTGAATAATTAAGATTCTCATTATCAATAATGAAACCAACTTCCTTTAATCTTGAAAGTAAGGGTCCAATCAAATGATATTCATTATTATAATGTATTTCTTGTAATTTGAATCTCAACATGGGATTTATCGAATGAGCAAACATTGGTGTAGTCTTGAAAATTACTTTACCCTTGTCTTCTTCACCCTTAACCGTCTTAATCAATAATCGTTTTTCCATAATTTTGATAACTTCTTGCCATAATTCTCCAACAATATCCCATTCCTTATTACGACCATAAATCTCAATCATACATTTCAACATTGATAATCCATATTTTGATTTATCTTCATTACCAATTAATTGTTGTAATTCCTTAAACCATTCAATTACTTCAATACCATGATGATATCTTTGAAATTTTATACTAGCCTTAATAATAGGAATAAATAATTGTGGATCAATATTAATCATTTCACGTGGCAGTGTTGGTGTATCGATAAATGTTGGTGAAAATCTTGACTTTACATCATAATCGCTACCCACTTCCGACGGTTGATATATATCGCAATTATCTCGATCTAATCTATCTCTTTGATAACCGATTATATCCTTCAAGATAATTTTAGCCTCTGAAATTCTATTACTCATTGCAAGCCAGCCAATTTGAATTGCTCTAGTATAATATGAATCATTAATTCCCTGAGAAATCATTTTATCATAAAGTTCTTTTGTTTGATCTAATTTATCTTGTCTAATTAATCCCCTCATTACCGCAATGAATTCATGTTCACTGGCTTGATATCCATGAGACAACATATCATTAATGACAAGATATGCAAATTCGGGGCCAGTATTATTGTTCGTTACCCTCTCATTAGAATAATAATTCAATACAGTTGAATAAAATTTCCCATCAACGTCAATATCAAATTGACGAATCAAATCGTAACAATATTTAACCTTAGTCGAGTGTCGATGATAAGTATAATATTTAATAAATGTACTAATTGTATCAATTTCAGGTCTGATTCCATCAATTTCAACCATTCTCCTTAACAGAGATTCTGCTTGACCGAAAGATTTATTCGATAAATAACATCCAATCATAACATTATAAATAATTCTATCTGGTTTAACACCATATTGAATCATCCATTTAAATGCCTTCTTAGCAGTTTGTTCATCCTTCATCTTTGCAGCTGTAGTAATTAATTCATTAAACATTTCAAGTGAAACGATTGACGCATTATTTAATCTATTTTCAATAAATTCAATAATTAAATCAATCTTGTATTGTTTCCTCATTGTTGTTAATACCATTAAACTTGCTTGTTGAAGTTTATTATCATTTTTGTTTTCTAGTGATGATTCCATTTCAGAATAAACTTTTAACACACCAATTAAATCACCAGCTAAAGATCTATTCTTTAACAGAGCTAAATTTAATTCAAATGAATTATTAGTATTTAATTGTCGATAAAGGCTTTCAACGAAATCAAATTTTCCCTCTTCGGCCAATACCGTTAAAAGATAACTAACAAATGTTAAATCAGGAGTTTTACCAAATTTAATGAAATTCATCTGTAAAAATTTATGAATTGTATCCCAATCCTTTAATTTACACAATGATAAAAAGTATAATTTATCAATTTGTTCAGTCTTCAAATCAGGGTATCGTTCGTATACATCAATTATTTCATGATACCTTTTCAATTTATGCCAACTAATCATAATCGTGATTAATTCTTGTACTCTACTAACTCTTGATGATCGGTAAGTCAATAATTCTTTGATTTGTTGATGTTGTTTACGTTTAAATAATACTGATAGAGTCGTTGATGATAGTTCATCAGCAAATGTTGATATTTGAATATCTCCCATGTCATTCTTTTTTGTTGATTGTTCTAAAATAGTCTTAACAAGATGAAGGGGATTATGTGATTCAGTTAGAATATCCTTTAATATCGTTAATTCTGCCGCTAATCCACGTTGTTGTTTACCGAATTGAATCATATCTAATCTACCATGTAATATTAACATTGTTGATGACCAGAGACTAAATTTTATTTCATCAATGTCGTTGTTCATTGTCGTGGGGATATATTGAATAATTCTTTTCAATAATAATGTAACGGCATGTTTACTATTTAAAACTGGTTTTTCATCTTGATAAAATCTTTCAATTATCAGCGGATAAAGTTTAAATAAATGTCTTATATCACTTTTATTGATATAACTTTTGATTAAATGTTCAACATCAAATCGCTTAAGTTCAATTGGTGATTCAATTAAAAGTTTATTGAAAATCATACGATTTATTAATCTTACGTTGTTGTTATTCTTTGATGCAGGGGTTGTGGGTTTTTCAAATGATAGGTATGCTAATTTTCTTTGCTTTATATCTTTAATATCAAAGTCAGTTGAACTTTGTTGATTAAAATCTTCAATAGCTTTTTGGTATTCATTCTCAGTTAATCCAATTTTAACGGTTTTCGATGATATGGTTGACATGCATTTTCGAAATTTAAAGTCGTCCTTAACGGCATTAGATCGACTACTGATATACCTTACCGGCTGATTCCTTGTAATAAACTTATTAACAGTTCTAAATACTGGGATTTGACAAACGACAATAGATGATCCACGTTCGGCGGCGGCAACAAATGATAATTTTTTAGTAAAATCGCATAATGACCACCATAAGACTTCTTTATTATCCCTGGTCGCTGGTTGAGATCTTCTTAATATTGAGTATGTATACCGTTGTATCAAGTCGGTGCTTGTAGATATCACACTTCGGAGTGCCATTGTGTGATTATGAATAAAATAAATGCAAATGGAAAATGCAAAGCGGGGCTCTTACTGAAGAATTTCAATTGAAGTTAGCTTTCGTTTTGATAATAAAGATTAGACAAATCCGATAAGTCCGAGAGATGTTAATCGCTGGTTGAATACCAACTTTAATAACTAACGCCCAAATAAAAAGAATGCAACAGATCTAAACCAAACAAACTGAAATATTTACAATAGGTCAACGATAGCCCGAGTCAGTTTGATGGTTATAAGATCGAAAAATGTCGAAAAAGGTTAAATAATGATGATGATGCAATTTATAACAAGGCCGAATCGATCGGTATTAAAGAACAAGGTCAAAATGTCCGTCCAGGACAATGAATTTGCTCGAAGCGAATGAGGTTAAAGTGATGCGGATATATATATATATATATATATATAAAGAATATATACGCTCGCAATATCGATATATACAAATGTCTCTAATTACACTTTTCGGTTTGTTTTTCCCGTTGATTCCAAATTGAACAAATCGAGACTTTTTTCTCGATAGAGCGACAGGGTAATTGAATCCATTTGAGTTGGGAGTCTAATAAAGTACATATCGATTTTATTTTTTTCTTTTTTATAATTGATCTTATATATATATATTAAAAATAACTATGGTCGGCGCATTCCGTGAACAAGGTAAAAAATCATTTAAGCCCAAGGCTAAGAGCTTTATGGCCGGTATCCATGATCGTCATAAGCAAAAGACTGAAGATATTAAGCGGGCGCTTGTTCATCGTGCCCGTATTAAGAAGAAGTACTACAAGATGTTGGAAGATGAAGGTTTGAGTAAGAATCCTCAAGATGATTTGCCCAAGGAAGAAGTCGCCGCTGCTGTCGATGAAAATGACTTAAATCCTGAAGTTTTGCCAATGCCCGGTGCTGAAGATTACTCTGAATCCGAAAATGAATTCGAAGCTGAGGGATCATCAGAACCGGAGTTAGTGATGGATCTTGATCAGCCTGATAGTGATGAAGAAGAACAAGAAGGCAAAGAAGAAAAGTCTATTCAAAAGACCGCTTATGAGAAGAAGGGTACTACGCCGCGTGAAAATAAAACTGAGGGCCCTCGTTTAAGTTATCGTGAAAAGGCTAAATTAGTCAAACGAAGAAAGCAAGAGCAAAGAGAACAAAGAGAAAAGGAATATCAAGCAAGACAAAAAGAAAAGGAGAAAAAGTTAGCTGCTAAAGAAAAGGTTAAGAAGCAATTCTCAAAGAGAACTCCCAGAGGTCAACCTCTCATGGGTGTTAGAATTAATAATTTATTAGATAAGATCCAAAAGGATAACTATTAACGAACGAACTCGAGCGTAGCGAGAGTGAGTGGGTTAGTAGATGAGAAGGGTGGTTCTATTAGTCCTCTACTACCCTTAGTCACATTCCCCGTATGTAACTTTCATAGTTACTCTATAGCATTGTATTTTTAGGTCTTTTTTGTCAGAATATTTGACAATTTATTGTGTTGTTTTTATATATAGTTTAAATGAAGCGGAAATTTTATCGAATGGAAAATATCTACTCCTCACTCAAAGCTCGTCGTTTTACAATCTCATTCCATTTAATAATTCTTTTTGTGATAAAAATCTATCATCCATATCCTTATCATTAATTAATTTTAGAATGTAATCGCCATCCAAGACATTATCAGTTTGATATAACAAATCATCAGACCAATCCTTTTTACCTGGATACAAATCAACCACTTCAGTTAATTCCTTTCTAATAGCTGCTTGTTGAATTTCCTGTTCCTCCTTAAGCGCCCTATCTTTATTATCTTGTGTATGTCCTGTATGGAAAGAACCCTGTTGTTCATCGAGAATTGCAAAATAATCAATTTCCACTTCCTCGGGATTATCAATATCGCCCATTGTATCATCACTACTTGCCGTTCTATCAGCATCATCATTATCATCATTATCAAAGGGGATTATAAATTCATTTTGTGTCTCTAAACTCTTTGGATCAAGAACTTCAATAACGGTACTTAATTGATCAAAATCGATTTGATTTAATAATCTGAATCCATGTACATTACCATCGATGGCGATACCAATAAACCTATCATCTGATGTTGTGATTCTCTCATGCAAATAACTTGGATGAGACGCTGCCGTCCAAATTGGTTTAAATGGGAATGATCTAACCCTTGATATCATTGATGGAGTTTTTAATTTAAACAATTTTGTTAATAATGTATGAGGGAATAAGATATCATTATTTTCCGATCTATGATATTCTTTACGTAGCCCCACAATAACTCTATCCTTATCACATAAGATTAATGATGATGAATTAAGATTTGCATGATTTAACGTTGACCTCAATACCCTATCAGTGTGAATATGAATAACTTTATTTTCATGAATCTCCACAATGAAAACACTATTACTCAATGTAGAAACAGTAATCTGTTTACCATTTGACGTCAATGAAACAATTGCACTGGGGAATTCAGAATGTTCAATATCAATTCTATCAATCTTTTTATCGATAAATTTACATACATTAATTCGTCGATTAACTGAGTATATAATACTAGTATCATCATGTTGACATACTGTATAAACTGGACCCTCAGTTCTCCAAGTTGTTTTCAAGAATGCGCTTATTTTACCAGCCTTATTGAACAGGGTGGTCACCGTCGGTTTAACAATACTTAATACCCTCATTTGTCCCTTGTATGATTTACCTCTTGTCCCTGTTCCCACGACGAAAAATAAATAACAATTATTATCAACCGTCAATCTCCATTCACAAATTGAATAAACGATTTCCGATGGTTTAAATAATGGCTGTTTCATTCTTTCGCCCTTTGTGTTTGTCGCACCACTATCGCTAAGATTTGTCGATGATACAATTTTACATGTCTTCGGGTCAATAAATGTCAAATGATTACGATACCCTGGTTCGGAATTATATGGTGAAACGATAGAAACGGCTAATAAGCCCATATAAGTTGAAACAATTCTTCGAGGTGTGCTGCCAATAAGAATCTTGGTTGAATTAACCCCTGATTCTAAATTTGCCCTAAATAATGAAAGTCTTTGTCGATAAATTAATGCAAGATAATTATATCCCTCTGCATTGGGTTCGTTAACGAAAATTGGTACAAGTGAAGAAATTTTAGTCTCATCCCTTTTAAGTTCGGGATCAAAGTAAATTTTCACGGGTGCTTCAAGACAACCGCCATGATCAAATTGATGTATGCTATTACAAAGTGTAAGAAACTTCCCATTGGATAATGATTGAAGAGTAACCGATTTCTCACCTAATTTACGAGAAATAACACATTCAAATTCTTTCTCTTCATCGTAGTCACATGCAAGGAATAATCCGTTTCTTAATCCGATTAAAAGATACTCTTTACCTTTTTGTTGAGATACTAATACATCATGAGGATAACTATCGGTTTGAACGTTAAATAAATTAGTTAATTCCGTTTTTAATAATAGCCCTGAGTCATTTAAATCGTACATCAATAATGATGGGAAACTTGTACCAACAATTAATCTTAGTTTATTTTGGAAGAAAACAAATCTTGTGAAAATAACCGGGTTTAAAACATTCACTGAATCACCTAATTGTTCAATCCAATTTTCTTCTTCGGTCAAGACATCTTCATTAACTTTGAATAATTTTATAAACCTATACCCAGTAGGTTGTGTAGCAATTCCTTCCTCGGTTGCGATATCATACTTATCATCAGATGCAATTACTGCAACAATATAATTTCCCGAGATTGTCGCATAAATAATTCTACCCCCGCCCTGGAAATTATACTGATTTCTCCACCCGTAAAGATCAGTCAAAGTAATTTGTGTCGCGGTAACTTGAATAGCATATTTACTTTGTGATGATAAAAAATCGATAGCAATTGTCGCTTGATTCATTTCAATACCACAATCAATCGGTAATTCATCCAACAAAGGTTTATCATCATTAAGCAAAGAATCGTAAAGGGTAAGATAAATCTGAGTTTGATTTAATGATGACATTACTAAATAATTTGATGGGAAAATATCACCCTTAGTTGAAATTGAAAATAAATTATCATGATCAGTTTTATGGTTATGTAAAATTGCAGTTGCATTAATACCAGTTCTTAATCTTGTCACTGACCCCGTCGTTTCACCACCTGAGCATACCCAAAGATCTTGATCATCAGTTGATGACTTTAATGTAATGCCATCAGATGCCGGTCCCCAATTATCAAATTCTGATACAATTTCTTCGACCGTACTGGATTGTGTAAGTTTATCCAATCGACTTACAATACAAATACAACCTTGACTGAAATCACCACCATAACTCAACCAAAATGATGATTCTGGTTCTAGGCTATCTTGTAGCGCATCTTCAGTGAATACTGGTAAATCATCACTTACGGGTAAAACATTGAATGAATTACCAAGATCAACATCGAGCGAAATAATCTTTTCCAACTTTATTCGATACCCCGAGAGACGTAATTTAGTTTTAACGTCAACTGCGAATAGGTTACCTGTATCAGTAGTAAAGTAAAAAATTGTACTCTCTTCGATTGGTGTCGGGGTCGTGGCATTATCATAGGTGTGAGGTGGTTGATAGTATGACACCGGGAACCCACTTTCAATAGGGATGTCTAATCGACTAAACAAGAATTGTGATGAAATGATATCGCTAACCGTAATATAAACTAACTCATTTTCACAAACTAGCATTAATCCGCCATTACAATGTACAGGGACAATAAAGCTAGGAATACTAATATCGGAGGATACTGATATTGACCCCAATTCATGAGCTGATGAAATCGGTAAATAATTCCACCATTCATAGAGTGATATCTTCATTCCACTATCCGATGTTGAATATAAGATTGCTAATAGAACTTGTTGTGAAGCAGTACCTTTCAATGGATGTAAAAAGCAAGTACCAATAATAATTGAATCATTAAATTCAATTCTTTTAAAGTCATTGATTTTCACTTCAATATCACTCAGGTCTGACATTTCAATACTATATAAAAGAATTGAATCTGAAACAGCTGAAACGGCCATTGCACTACCGTTGAAATCGGCATGAATTCCCTTACCTATGCCATTAATACCAGCCCGAATGCCCTGACTTACTTTAATACTTGCTAGTACCCGGGGCATTGAACCATCTTCAAATGGTCTTAAGTAAATAACCCATCCCGATGCTAATGATAGTATGAGAAGATCACCACTGGTATGGTTGCCATCACGCTGACTCCTCGATTGTGAAAATGGTGTACTCAATAAAGGATCCCTAACGGCATAATTCTCCATAGAATTAAATGGAGCAACGGTAGCGGATCTTAACAACGACGGTATCGGATACGTTGAAGATCCAATTGATATTGACCTCTCCCGAAGAATAACTATAAAGTCATCACCAGCATCCAATGAACGGCAACGAAATATATATTTAACAACGGGGCAGGGAATCAGGGTTTGTTTAAGTACACCTGCTGGTGGGTTGTATTCCATAGGTGTTTGTTCTGGTTCTTCAATTTCCATTATTGTTTTCTCTTAGTGGTGAGATGAGTTGATGCATCTGATTAGATTGGGACGTAGTAGTAGTAGTAAAAATATATAAAATAATTAAGTATATTATATGATTAAAGTATAAATCTATGTACAATGTATATTTAGAAAATGGGTTTTTAGCTTAATCTCGCTGATTTCGCTAATCTCGCTCACTCACTCACTCACTCACTCACTCACTCACTCACTTACTCTCGCTACGCTCGAGTTCGTTCGTTCGTTTACTTCTTCTCCTTTAATTTCTTTTCATGTTCAGCGATAAGTTCTCTTTGATTTTGAGGTGAAACAGGAGCATAATGTTTAAATTCCAAACCAAATTCACCCTTACCTTGAGTACCAGCTCTTAACACTGAAGCAAACCCAAACATGGATGCAAGAGCACATTCACTAACAATAGTGAATTCTTCAGACCCCATTTCAGTATCAATAATGTTAGCCATACGCTTATTCATAAGACCTAAAATATTACCTTGGAATTCAACGGGGGCAGTAATTGTTACTTCCATAATGGGTTCTAAAATTTGCGGTTGAGACGCAAGGAATGCTTCTCTGAATGCGTATTCAGTACAAATACGAAACGCATATTCTGATGAATCAACGACATGAGTTGTACCATCATTAACCACCATTGAACAACCAAGAACCTTGTGGCCAATAATAGGACCCTTTTCACATGCTAAATGGAATCCCTTATCACAAGCATTCAAATAACCTTCGGGAATCTTACCACCGACAACATGATGTTCAAAGACATTTTTATTCTCCATGGGGGCAATGGAACCAATAATACGAGCATATTGACCTGCACCACCTGATTGTTTCTTATGAGTATAATCGAAATCTGAAGATCCGGAAATTGTTTCACGGTAAGATACTTGGGGTAAACCAGTCTTACATTTAACGTTATATTCACGACGCATTCTTTCAACATAAATTTCAAGATGTAATTCACCCATACCAGAGATAATTGTCTCCTTTGATTCAATATCAAAATTTACACGGAATGTAGGATCTTCCTTTTGGAAACGATTAATGGCTTTAGAGAAATTAACACCATCCTTAGAGTCGGGGGTGATTGAAAGGGAAATAACAGGGTCGGGAACAAACATTGATGACATTGTGTATTGTAATTCACCATCGGTAAATGTGTCACCTGAAGAACAATCAACTCCGAAAGTAGCACAAATCTCACCAGGACCAACTTCATCAACTTCTTCCATTTCTTCAGAATGCATTCTCACTAATCTTGATAATTTTGTCTTTTTACCTGTCTTAACATTAAAAATGTATTGACCCTTCTTTAAACGACCTTGATAAACACGAACATAAGTTAATTGACCGAAACGGCCTTCTTCTAATTTAAAGGCCAAGCCAACAAAGGGGGATTTGTAATAGGGGAGTAAATTAACTTTAGTTTCTTCCTTTGAGATATCTAAACCAGTATTAAGAATTTCGGCAGGGTTAGGTAAGTATTCACAGATTGAATCAAGGACATGCTGAACTGATCTATTAGCAAGCGCAGAACCCATAAGGACAGGTGAGAATTTTCTAGCAATAGTAGCTCTTCTAATAGCATCTTTAATTTGATTAACGGTAGGTTCAATTTCTTCAATAAACAATTCAGCGATTTCATCATCAACATCAGCAAGAGTTTGAATTAATAATTCTCTCTTTTCTTCAACTAATTCCTTGAGTTCTTCGGGGATATCCTTGGCGACAATATTTTCACCCTGGGGACCTTCATTGTAAAGGGCTCTACGATTAATAATATCAACAACACCAGCTAATTCCTTTTCAGCACCAATGGGGACTTGAAGGGCAGCAGCGGGAGTTTTCAATTTTTTGTTAATTTGTTCAATAGCATTCCAGGGGTCAGCACCCATACGATCCATCTTGTTGATAAAGGTAATACGAGGAACGTTATAACGACGCATTTGTCTTTCAACGGTCATGGTCTGAGATTGGACACCTGATACAGCACATACTAATAAAACAGCACCATCTAAAACTCTAAGTGCACGTTCAACTTCAATGGTGAAATCAATATGACCAGGAGTATCAATAAGATTGAAATGGTAGGGAGTAGTAGTTGAATCTTCACTGTTCTTCTTATCCCAGGTACAGTAAGTAGCAGCTGATTGAATGGTAATACCTTTTTCTCTCTCTAAATCCATTGAATCCATCTTGGCACCAACATTATCTCTACCTCTAACTTCATGAATCGCCTTAATACGACCAGTATAAAACAAGACACGTTCAGTGAATGTTGTCTTACCACTATCGATATGAGCGGAGACACCAATATTACGAATTCTGCCTAATCTATGACGATCATCTTCAGTGAGTCCATCCATGATTGTTGAAATTTCTTTGTATTCCTCTTCGTAATCACCCTTTGAAGGGCGCGAACCGGAAAAGTATCGTGAACCCAGGGTTGAGATCCAAGGGACCGCACTATGAGAACCCTTGGTCAGCGCTGCCAAACGACCAAAGTGAGCAACTCGCATGTTGTAGTTTTCCTTGTTATGTTTATTAGATGAATGATTAGATTCTCGGTCCGAAGAAAAATTATACATACGGGGTAGGCCGGGTAAGTGATAGATAGTAAAATATAGATACAATGAATATATGGAATATAATGGAGTAGATTAAGAATATAAATAATCAAAAGAATAATATAGATAAATTCAAGATTTTTATCTGATGAATTTCTTGTGAATGTGAGTTTCGGTGCTTAAGATAGAGAATATATACCAATATCCTCTAGGTATTGCACATGTATATATGTATATATTACATATATACATATGTAATATACATATATTTAATACATAAGTAATAAACGTATTTAATATACATATATTTACATTCAAGACATAACTCACTGCCAATGATAATATTTAATCATGGAATACTGAGCATATAGCCATAAGGTGATTCAGTTATCGTCTGTGATCATACATGGGGACGGTTCAGCATTGTATACAGTATACACGGTAACTCTGTATATATATATGTATATATACATATATAGGTAATATGGATCCAGTATTATTATAGAACTTGTTATCTCAATGATATACACTTGACCGAATACCTTATTCCCTGAGAATACTAATCACAAGGTGTGTGTTCAGTTATTGTATGTAAATAACTGAGAAATTCACTTATGATGATATATGGTTTATCTGTTGAGAATTCCTTTTTTTGTTTTTTTATTTAGTTTTTCATTTTGATTTGCTTAGTAAAAATAAATTACACATATATGGCAATCTATGGAGTCAGCTTTTATATATTAATCATTTTCACCTGATCGCATACTCTTAGATACAGCCATAACTGCTTTCTTTTGATAACGAAAGGATATACCTTTCACATTTTAAAGACATGAATACGAGTCGTCCGTGGTTCAGCCTGGTTGGTAGTATCAGTCTTACCATGATTGGAAATTTAGAATTGTAAAGCACCTACGCACTAAACAGTTCCGCTGTATACGCTGTATACACTGTGTATATATATATTCTACAATTAGTATCTCACTCCAATTGAGTCGAAGAAAAACGAGTTCGACGGTGTTTCCGAACAAGCGTCTATCAAATATATGGTGTTCCTTTGTCCTGAGTGGTGTACCTGAGTAGTTAGAGTAAATAGACTAATAGGTATAAGACAATGTTTAAGTTCTGATTTGGAAGCAATGAATCGAATATCACAGATGTTGGCAGATTTCAAGAATAGAATGTTTATTCATTCATTTATTTTTTACACAAAGGTTAAGAGTTCGAATCTCTTATTTATTCCAGATACATTTTGTTCGGTTCTTCGATATTCTATCATCTTCTATTATCTAAATTCTACTTTTTGTAAAATCAACGAAATGAATAAAACAAAGAAATAACAGACATTATGATACTCTCTTCTCTATAAATCTAGATTAATATATATATAGATATAGATATCGTAAATATTGTAAATATAATACTATATATACTAATATCACCCCCCCTCCCCCCCGCCCCCCACGTGATATGCCCAGTATAGGATATATACAATAAAAATACGTTGATCGGTTCTTCTCTCTTCCACCACAATAACAACAACGCAATCAACAATCGACAATCAACAATGTCTGCCGCTATCCCCCCTCAAGGTACGTAAAGTCAATTAATTTTTTTAATATATATATATACTAACCCCATTCAGTCCTTTGGGCACAAAGATCAAATGCTGATGTCCCCGAAAAGAACATCGTTTATTTATCATTATTATGTCAAGATTCAACTAAACCCGAAATCAAATTAACTTCTACATCTTTAACTTTCTCCGCTCAGGGTGATAATGAAGACCTTGAACACCCTCGTCCCTACGCTGTTACTATTGATTTCTTCAGCGAAATTGATCCCGAAGCCTCAAAATACTCAATTACCGGTCGTGGCGTTAACTTTATTATTCGTAAGGCTGAGGCTCAAGCTGAATTTTGGCCTAGATTAACTAAGGAAAAGGCTAAATACCATTACATTAAGACTGATTTCAATAAATGGGTTGATGAAGATGAACAAGATGATGAAGAAGAACAACCCGAACCTGATATGGGCGGTATGCAAGGTGGTATGCCCGGTATGAATGCTGGTGGTATGCCCGGAATGGATGGCTTTGATATGTCCAAGTTAGGTGGTATGGGTGGTATGCCCGGTATGGAAGGCTTTGATATGTCCAAATTAGCCGGTATGGGTGGTATGCCCGGTATGGAAGGCTTTGATATGTCCAAGTTAGGTGCCATGGGTGGTATGCCCGGTATGGATGGTGATGATGATGAAGAAGATGATGAAGAAGATGATGAAGATGATGAATTACCCAAGTCTACTTCTGCTTAAAAACACACTCAACACTCAAGCGAAGCGAGAGTGTGAGTTTGAGTACCCCTACAATGGTTTTACCCCCTTAATTTAGTAATTATAATTGATGTATATTCTATATTAATCCATTAATCTTTGATCTAACTGTCCTCTATTCTTTCTTTTTTTTTTGTTTTTTTTATTAAATTAAGTTGTGATTATTTAATTTTAAGCAAAATAATGAATTAGACTCGTATGCCCACTCAATCACTCACTCACGCTACGCTCGAGTTCATTTCGTTTCGCTCGTTAGGCAATCCAAATTGTCAAATATCCATCCCCGACCCTCTCACCATCATCACCAACCGTAACCTCCATCGCCATCCCAATATCTTCATCACCATGAATTGTAACAAAATCACCATCTTCATCCATATACTTTAATCTTAATGGATTTGGTGCCGTCTTACCACATACTGATACTTTTCTATCAACCTTTTGAATTAATGATTCATAACTTACATCTTGGGGCACAAGTAATGAGAACGTATCTTGAAAATAAACTAATTTAATCTTCATATGCCCATTACCACTACTTGTTGGCGTTATTGGCGTAGTAGCAGAGTTAATCGGCGTTAATGGTGCACTCGGACTATAATAATTTAAATTACTACTGGTCGATCCCTTCCTCGTTGTCATAGGGGGTGGCCCTCCCGACGAACTAGGTGATCCAGTTGGTGATGGTGTTGATGATGGTATTGATGAAAATTCATTATCAATCGGTCTATTAAATGAATGCTTGAATAAATTATTACCATATCCATTCAATGCCGACGTTGATGCCGATCTATGTCTTAAAAAATCATTATCGTGAGATTGTGTAGCTGTAGGAGTTATTGGAAGATTGAAATGACTCTTTGTACTATGAACAGAACTTGACGATAATTGTCGATGGGGTGATGGTTGAGGTTTATCATCCCACGATCCTGTTGACATTTGTCTATCAAATTCTTTAACGAGGTCAGTACCATATTGTGATTTTGATGTTGATGATGAGGAACTGTGGCATGATTCATTGATTGGAGAAAAATGACTATAATTATATTGTTGTTGTTGTAACTGTTGTTGTTGCTGTAACTGTTGCTGCTTCTGTTGTTGTAACTGTTGCTGCTTCTGTTGTTGTAACTGTTGCTGCTGCTTCTGCAATTGTCGATTTTTCTCAATCAACTTCTTAATTGCTGTCTCCCATTGTTTCCAATTCTCTTCATTCTTAAATCTCATTGTTAAATCACCTGAACCAAGATCACTCCATTTTAATGTCAATGAATAGCCATCACAATTATTAACTAAAACTTCAACAATTGTATCAACAAACATTCTGCCCATCAATTCCAATGAATTACGTTTTAATTTCTCCTTCTCCTTATTCTTCTTTGATGATAATGTCATTGATTTACTTGTCTTTTTCATCATTGATTGATCCTTACAATAGAGAATAATCTTCTCAAATAAATAAACATGATAATCACTTTCATGACCTCTATTCTCAACATTATAAAATCCCTCGAATAACAATTCACCAAAATCTTCAGAATTACAACCCTTCCAATCAGTGATACGTGCCGTTAAATCTCTTACAAGATCACGGTTTTCGACCCGACGTTGGGCATCATTAACACTTTCTGCGATCCGTTTTGATGATTCTAATCCATCAAGTAATTCACGATAATATTTCCCTGTAGTAGGCGTAAATTTAAGTAATTCTTTTAATAAAAGGGGATACTTGCAAATCCTTTGAATTGGTTTAATTAAAAAGCAAGGCAATTCATAGGATGGTTCAATAATATGAGACAGGGGTTTCAAACGATTTTGTTCTGAAATGGCTAAATTAACTGCAATCTTTTGATTCAGAGCAAATGGTTCATAAACGGAAAATTTTGATTCCATTGAAATAAATAGCCAACCAAATCTTTGATCAGATGAGGCAAGACGTGAAAAATGTTCAATACCAATTAAGAATCTTCTTTGAACTTCAATTAGCGCTGAAAGGTTTGGTAGGAGTAATCGAATTGTATCGGGACTAACAATATCAGCATTTTGTAATTGTTCTTGATAATTTAACAAAACTTCAAGATCTTGAACGTATTTACGTTCAGTTTGTAACATTTCTTGAACAACATTTTGGCTTGATATCGTTGTTAGTGTTGGAGTAGGGGTGGATGCAGATATAGTAGGAGTTAATGTTGGGGAATCAAATAATGATGGCAAGGGGATCATGCTACTGGGAGTTACAGTTGATGATGAACCCAGAGATGTAACTGAAGCTGATGATGTCATATCACTACCATTCGGTTTACTTGTGGATGATGAACGTGAACGAGTCTCAAATTCGTTAATTTGAGTCATTGACACCGATGCTGACGCTGGCACCGACGCTGACGTTGTTGTTGTTGTGGCTGTCATGGAAGTTGAAGAGGCAGATGATGACGATAATCGATTTTTATCAATAACCGTAGACGAGATCAACAGCCTCGCCTCCAGGGTATCCAACACCAACCGAACTGTTTTCAATACTTTCATTAAATCCGCGGTAATTTCCGAGAATACATTAGAAATAGTAAATAATTCATCATCCGAGTATCCAAGCTCATCCTTACACCCCTGTACAAAATCGTATACTGATCGTTTACATGATTTCATATTATGATTTATGTTAACGGTCAGTGAAGTCTCTGGACCCAGGGTATTAAATAAGATACATAATGTAAAACCCAACCTGAAAAACCGTCCCAGTTGTGTCACGGGGTCAATTTGAATAGTTGTAGGCAATGGGATCATATAAATATCAGATTGAAATGGTACAGATGAAGTCAAAGAGGGATCTAAAAGACTAGAAACTGTGGATGTAGAACGTGTTCCCTTGGAATGAGTGGAATTATGACTTAGATGAGGGTTATTGGTTGTATGAGACGATGATTGCGATGTGGGTCTTGATGAAGGCTTCGCGTAATCAAATGAACCATTTGTAGACATTGATTCAGCTGATCTTACCGAGTCAAAGGAGTCAGCAGAAGTAGCAGAGCTTATTGATGTGAAGCTGTTGGTATTGTTTGTAGCCGGTGTGGGGGTGGAGGTACCCGAGAGAGAACTATTGTTATGGTTGTTGTTACTGGCGGGCTCAATCACGGCCTGAAAGTCCAACACGGAGTTAAGAAACGGCACCAAATCGGGGATCAAAGTCAACTTATCGATCATGGCCAAACACATTTGATATAAAGATTGTGATTCGTCAGCGGGTTTATTCATTTGCAAATTGGTTATAGGGATAGGTCCCGACAGAGAAGACGGGGTTATCGAAGAAGTAGTCGATGACACGGATGTCACACGCGATTGCAGACCATAAAGGTGGTAAGCTGACGACGACGACAGCGACCTGGCAGCTGCCATTTTAGACATTAGAGGCTGAACTGGTGTTTAGAGAGCGAAACGTAATTCCAATGTGAATAGTTGATGAGAAGAGTGGTGTGGACAAAACATCTTGGATAAGACCCAGCAGGCGGCGCTCACATTTGCCCGGGTGGTGTCATGGCGGTTTATCCTGGCACAAACTGATATTAAGGTATCCTGGAATTAATACTGATCCAGGATAATGGGTTTATTATTTAATTTCATACACATATTTATATTTATTATATACACTTTTATTATATATTGTAATTGTAGATTCTACTCTCTCGCACACCCCCTTCGCCTTACATCCCTGGTCACTCGCTTTCCATTCAGTCCAGCCGCGAATCATCAAATATGGCAATTTCTCTCTTTGATTGGTCATTTCCAATTTCATTCCTTAATCCCGTGTCAATTTCCCGAGATTTACCCCTAACATGCCTTCATTCTCAACAAATAACTTCATTTCTTCATTACGCCTCAATCACCCTTCGAATGCTTCAGCGTTGAGGAATGCAGGGGGCCGCCTTATCGCGTCGCGGCGCGTCATTAAGAAGTTAGTGACGCGAGGACGGTATGTATTTTCAAATGAAAACGTTTAAGAGAGGTGATTTTATATTATATATTTTCTATTTCTATAGTCTTGTACAGCTCAGGTTGATTGAGACGATTGTAAGGGGGTATAGGGGGAGGTGATCATGTTTTTGAGAGTTTGATTATTTCTGATCAATCAACCGAGCAAAGTCAATTGTCAGCCTAACTGGCTTGAAACTCCAAAGCAGCCTCCTCATTAGGATTCATCTTGGGCGCACTCAACTTATTATTCAATTTCTCAAACATAACTAATGAAAAAACACCAGCGGGTAATCCATGTAACAATCTAACACTAAGACCCTTAACCAAGGCCCGACCTAAACCAACTTCCTGAATCAGATTTCTTGCAACTTTTAAAACACTCTTTTGATCATCAGGT
This sequence comes from Nadsonia commutata, assembly GCA_030563525.1. Taxonomy (NCBI): domain Eukaryota; kingdom Fungi; phylum Ascomycota; class Dipodascomycetes; order Dipodascales; genus Nadsonia; species Nadsonia commutata. The sequence continues at coordinate 43,634 of JAKUCD010000041.1, forward strand.
CTTAATGACGAAATCTCCTCTGATACAGCTAATTGTTGACGAGTCTTTACAACATCCAAAAAATTGGATGCAACCATAGCAGTAGTAGTTGAAGCGGCTGATGAAACTGCATATTGCCAAGTGCTTAATTCAGTCTTTTCAGTATGTTGTTGAAACTTCTTTTTAATTTCTTCATAAGTAACCCACCAAACGATACTATGAGGCAAAAAGACTGCAATACCCATCCAATAACCTCTGAAAAATCCCTTCATACCCTCATGAGTATGGATATATCTAATCATTTGTAATGTACTCTTCTCAGTTTGGCCACCACCTGAAATTTGCATTCTACCCTTTAATACTTCCATCGGTGTCCAACCAAAACTACTAACAAGTTCAGCTACTGCACCACTTACCACGTAATTCAAGATACCATCAGCTCCAAAGTACGGTGTAAGTTCAGCTTTACATTGTCTATATGATACCATATATAATGTAAAAGCCGGTGTCGTAAGCGCTAATGAAGCACCTAATCCTCGCCAGTATTGTTTAAAGGGTAAGATATATTTAAAATTTGTTGAAGTTTGTTGTAATGTACGTAATGTGTCCACTATTAATGTTAGAAAAGTTCATACACTAATCGAGCACTAATCTCGCTTCGCTCGATTAGTGATTCAGTTAGTCACTGCTCAGTCAGTCACTATTCACTCTCTCACTACGAGCGAAGCGAGTAGTTCGTGTGCTTCTACTTACAAGGATGGAGTATAAGCCGACTAGCGACGGACGATATCCTGTATACCGTTAGAATCGGGTCTCATCCTATTAATAATTTCAACCCAACTTACACTGAAGCGGCAATAGTATCTTGATCCATTATATTTATCTTTCCTTGGTTGAAGTTGTATAGAATTCAAAAGGAATTAAACGTCGGGATAAATTAATGACCAAATCGAACACCCCGAAAACGTGATCTTAGTTGGGATGCGGGATTCGATTCCCGATAAATGAAAATATCCCATGAAAATGAAAAACGCAAAACACGAAACAATGTAAATCTAATTTATGTCTATTTCTAACAAAACTATACTCCTTCTCGAGTAAATGTAAAATTCAATTAATTCATTCTTTCAGAGAATGATCCATCCCTTTTATCTAATTCCATATCCCAGTCTTCAGTAAATTTAGCTTGATAACTACCCTGAGAATCCTTTGAACTTAAAGCAATAGAATATCGTGATAATGATGTAATCATTCTTGGTCTTTGTAAACCATTATTATTACTCTCTGACGATTCTCCATTACCATTAATTAACGATAATGATGGTTCGGGTGTGGTAAATGCTCCATGTAAACTTTGATCTGATGGATATTTACCACTTGTTAAATAAGGTGAATTAAAAATTTCTCTAGAATTTAACGATGCTGCGTCTCCCTAAGGGTCAATCATTGCATGTATTGCTAATCGGTAATCACCTCCTCCCCCATCGATGTGTGAAAAATCACTTATAGCTTCACCATAAATGATTGGAGTCCTTTCAACGCCATTGCCGATAGGCATTGATATACTTGCTTCATCGTCGTCGATATTAACACCCCCGCCACCTCCAATGATGACTAAATTCTTTTCATCATCAACTGATTCATCCTTAACTGTGGCACCGGTGTTATTACGAATCATACGGAAAATTAACCAAACAGCATTAGCCATAATAAGTACCGCTAATGTAATCATTAAAACAACTTGAATAATCATAAGAACCATCCCTACGATTGTAGTTTGAATTTGATTAATTTTAAGTTCAACGGTGAAAACCACCAAGAAACATAATGAAATCACCCTAACAACGGCAATTGAAATATTAATGCCATTATCCATTTTAGTATTAAATGGCCTTAATGCTAATAATACCACCAATAAAACAACATCAATACTTAATTGTCCAATTACTTGTAATAAGCCATTACCATACCCCAATGCTAAAAATGCATTACGACCAAACGAGGCGATCAAGAATAAAACGAAAAACCACCAATATTTAATTTGGAAACAATCATAAAATAATCCGTATTTGGCAATCCAGGGTTGATGAGCGAATAAATATTCTAATCCACCATTTTGATGTGATGTGTGTAATGCTAAAAAGAAGATACGACCAGTCGCTGATAATAAGATAAGAGAGAAAACACCAAATGTGACACCAGCAATAATTTTAATTGACGATGAATCATTTAATTTGAATTGATAAAAACAATATAATGTGCATGTACCGTAAAAGATCCAAATTAATCTAACCATATTTGATCCCAAAATAATATAATATTGTCTTCTAAAATTCTCCCAAAAAGGATTTAATCCATCATATCCACCCTTTACAGATGCGGCTAATTGAGCTTTGATTTCTAAAATCAATTTAATTGACATAATAATTGCAACTAAAACCCCTGAAACAATTGCAAACCATACCAAGCATGTTAAAAACATATTAGAATCAGGGATTTTGAGCTTTTCAACAAACGCTTTAACGCCGTGAACAACTGCTACATTAATTTTACTGTCTAATCCGAGGATTGTCGGTGTATAGTTGGTAGTTGAGTTGGATAATTCGCGCGATATTAAGAAATGTCTAGCCATAAGAGGGGTTGTACTATTATCAGTAACACTAACCACTAATTCAGCGGTATCAGAAGCCTGAGATGATGCGTTATAAACTAATGTAGTTTGTTGTAAAAGATCATAACTACTTTCCGTTAAATTACCACCAGTAAGTGACCTAAATGTATCAATCTTTTCTTGTAATCCACCCCATGTAATTGCACCCATTGTCCAACCCAAATTAGATGAAAATGATCAATAAACGCTGGGGTAATTAACACTTAACATTCCAGTATTGGCAACTAATTGTAATGATGAGAAAAAATCAATAAATGCCGGCGCATGAAATCCACTAGCGGCACCACCACCATTACCACTTGATGAAGCAGAACTACTAACTGAAACGGTTACGGCAACAACAATAGCGGCAGCTACTGCCAGCGTAGCCGCCAAAGTACCAGTTGACGCAGCAGTAATACCATTATTAATATTCGATTGGAAACAACCAATATTCAACCCCGAGGTAGCATTATAATTTCAACTTGAATTGCACCCTCGATATCGGGGACAATATAAGCTAAATCAATGATCCCCTTACTGTACTCCTCAGGGACATAATAAGTACCACTAATGGTATGATTACCCCCCGTTACAGGACATAATTCAGTCATATTAAGATCACAGAAGTCAATATATTTATTGACGACTTCTGAACCGTAAGCGACGATAACCATATGTATAGCGACTTGACCCTCAACTAATGAGTTGAAAGTAGCCACATATTGAGCGGTAGATGTTGCCTTCTCAAATATAAAGGCAAAGTTACTAACGGTCACATCAGATGTACCCTCATTTAAACACGGGTAAGTGGAGTCGGTCTTTAAATAATCATCTGCCATCGCAGGTGATACTAGGCATAATAGACCTATCATTATATATATGAAAAGGGAAAGAGGATTTAATCGTATTTTACCTCCTAGCGTCATAAGAAACGCTAATATCGTTATTGCTGAGCCCATGGGATGCGGTACAAAATATATAAGTATACTTGGGCAGTATAATGACAGCAGGGGTAGATTTTTAATTTGATCTTATTGACCGTTGGCGTGGCTAACGCGAAAGCAGGGACGAAATGAAAGTCTCCTGCTGCACTTGTATGCAATGACAATACGAAAGGGGCGGCAAGGTAATTATTTGCAACGGCGGAGACGAGAAATTTAATCTGAAAAGGAAAAAGAAATATTTTAAATCAGACGGCAGTGATTCAATCAGTTTAATTAATCAAGATTGTCCACACAGACCAGAAGATTGTTCCATTCGGGAGTCCCGCTGCCAGATCCTGCGATCTGGGTCCCAAAAAGCCTAGGTGCTGCACACCCTGAAACGGCTTTTTCGCTTTGGTACCATCGGTTTGGCGCCGCATAAATTAGGCGTGCGTCGGATTGAACAACAACAACAAACAATATATAACTAGAGTCTCAACTCTTTTTACAGTTATTATTATTATTGATTAAATAAATAAATATTGTATTAAACATTAAAACTTATTAATTTAAAGAACTACAATTGATAAAAGGCCAATACTACCTGCCATTAAAAACCCATTAACCATATTCAATGAACCAGCATTTTTATCACCCGAAGTTGAGGCTGAGGCCGAAGCGGATGGGGATTCAGATGAGGCCTCAGTGGATGAAGCAGCAGACGAAGATAATGACTTGTGACTTGAACTCTTGGCGGGGGAAGATGAGACGTCTCCACTGAGGGCTAAAGCGATAAGATTAACGGACGAGACCTTGACCTTGGAGGATGAAGAGGTTTCAGATGAGGTAAGTTTGACAGTAATTGAAGCCTTGAGTGAGTAAGAACTTTTAACGGAGGAAGAACTTTTAACGGAAGAGGAACTGGCAGCTGAAGAACTTTCAGAAGAAGAACTCGATGAGCTCACAATTGAAGAACTTTCAGCTGAAGAAGAGGTAACTCCCGGAGAAGAAGCCGAAGAAGAAGTAGCGATTGAACTCGATTCAGTACTAGAAGACGAAGTAATAACAACAGAACTACTAGTAGGTTGAACTGAGCTAGAAGTAGGAGACAAAGTAGCAGTAGACCAAATAGTAGAGGTAGTTTCTTCGATAATCTTAGTAACAGCGGCACAAGCACCAGTAATGATAGAAGCAGAGGCGAGAGCGGTAATAACGGTAGTGAATTTCATTTTAAAAATAATAAGGAAGAAATGAATTGAGGCGTGTAATGGTAAAACGAAATAGGGGAAATAGGGGAAATAGGGGAAATAAACGAAGGACAAGGGTGAATATTAATTAGATCAACTAATTAATGGTAAAGGAAAGACTGGATGGTAGGATTTATTAACGAAAGTGAGTAGTTGGAACGACGCAAACAAGCATGGGAAGAATAGTTAAGCGAAGCAAACAATGGACTCTTTGGACGTGCGAAAATCAGCACCTCGAAAGAGAGCGTCAACAATTAACCGAAGATAAACAGTGGCGCCGCGTGCTCCGTTGCCGCAGTAATGCGCGCGCCACTTGTTTCTCTCTCATGGGCGGCTTATTATACGAATATGTAGATATATAAAACCCCATTTTTTCTATTCTATATACCTCGATTTATAATCATGTCATTTCCCGAATAACCCCTAGTTGTACTTGGCATCTCATTCTCCACCATTATGACCCGACTTGAAACAAACGCCCTCTCGCCTTATTCAACTTAAGGTTGTCCGCATTCATCCCAAACGAGTCCCAATTGGGACTCTCTGCATGGATAATGCAAGTGCCTGTCATGGTAACCAAGCCATAAGTATATTTAATTGTGCATATGTTACGCCTCAAGCTTCACTATGTATGCGGTATGTGGTATGCGGCATGCTGACTGTTCAGGGTGTCCGCTGACTCAGCGTAAGAATAGCTATGATATATATGAACGGGCGGTCTATGGGTGTAAGTAGACTGTAATCTTTTTCTTTATGGACTTTTTTCTATCTTTTTAATCTGTCTAAAAGGTGTTTTAGTTGTTATGATTTTTGTTTTTTTGTTTTATTTTATTATATTATATAAAGAATGAAAATAATTGTTTTTTTTTTTGTTGAGAACAATGTACAAAATATAAGATCAAAATGAATTAAAATAAAATTAAATAAAATAGAATGAAATAAAATTAAACTAATTTCATAGAAACGGATTGAGAATTTAAACTTTTCATAAAGCGAATGCTCTTTGCTTAAACGTTGTGGCTTCCAATAACCCCAATAACTACCTTATACATAGTCTATATCTATTATCATCTAAATGATGTCACGGTTAGACGAATTTTATTGTAACTAACTCCTAGCTCACTCTCGCTATTGTCATATTTGTATATATACTGTCTGCTTACTGTCATCTCACTTAATAGACTGTCATCTCATTCACTACTCGTTTCGCTCGTAGCTCGCTCATAGTTCGTTCGAGGTTTCGCCACTTTAAATAATAATAGATACATTATAGTAACCATACATAAAATTACATATACAAAGCAAATACCCTTAACCCAATAACGGCATTCAAACAAAACAGACTAATTAGTCATTCTACCACCGGCCTTAATTAAATCCAAGAATTTTTCCTTTGACATTTCATTCATTAATTCTTCTTTCTTAGTAGCTCCTAAAATTTTAACACCAGTAGTAGGGTTTACGGAAGTCTTTTCAACTTGTTCAGTTGCCATCTGTGATGATAAAATAGCATTGAACAATTTAATAACACCTCTTTGAGCAATTTTCTTCATCTTCTTTTCATGAGCTAACATATCAGTTAACTTACTACCATTATCATTTGATTTAGCATTATCTTCATCAGTTTGCTTATATAATGCTAAAATATCCTCAGCTCTGATACGACACTTATCTTCTAATTTCTTTTGTTCCATATTCAATAATCGCTTAGCCTTTGATTCTAATTTACTTTGTTCAATATCTCTAGCTGACTTTTTGGATCTAATAAGAATTGGATTACCCTTATCGTGCTTCTTAATTGATGATCCTAAAATAAGTTTAAATGATTTAGCGAAAGCGGCCTTATCCTTTTCTTCTTTTGTAATTTCAGCGTCAGATTCAGATTCAGAAAGTAATTCATCATTTTCAAATTCTAATTCTTCTTCTAATTCTTCTTCTAATTCTTCTACTTCTTCAAGATCTTCTAAACCTTCAGTGATTTCAATACCTTCATTATCAGATTCTTCCTCAGAGTCACTATCAGAATCGACTGGCTTCTTTTCAGTCAGCTTAACTCGTTTATTATTTGATTTTATAATTTCCTTTTCTTCTGATTCTGATTCACGATCAGAATCAATATCTTCTTCATCACTTGATTTGGTTTCTACTTTCTTGACGGCGAACTTCTTAGCTTGAGCAGCCTTAGGCTTGGCGGATTGTGCAACCTTGCGTCTCTTATTATCAGTGGGTCTACCCATTTTTGCTTGTATATATTTATTAATCAATGAATTAATAGTAGTTGTAGTTAAAAACAAAAAATCTTGCTTCAGATTGGGAGTGTCAAAAAATGAAAAAAAAAAGCGAAAAAGCGAAAAAATGAAATAAACTAGTCTCATAACCTGAAAATAGCCCAAGAATCCATCGTCATGACAACTAGATTCATTGTTTGGATTTGTTTATCATTCATTTCATCACCACCAAGTGCACACCTATTACCTTGAAATTGGATTAGACTCATACCTACATACCCCGAGACAGTGTCGATATATTCAGTCATTCTATTCAATCGGATTGAACTTTCGATTATTGAATCAACACCCGACTTCAATCCTGCTTCGGTTCTCATCTAGTCTAATTAGGAAGTTATATCGCAAGGTGATAAAGTCTCATATACCAACGAGTCCCTGATAATCTGTCATGCCGACGAATGAGCCTGATGCTCAACCAACATGCGATAGATCCAATCATTCTGGATTTTTGTCCTCATCAACATCTTCCAAAATGTTGACCCCACCTCGAGTGTCGAAGATACCACAACCAACATTCAAATTGAGTAACGTTATTAATACATCGCCCACTAAATCAAATCAATCTCGTATAGAACATGTGGATACAGGTACCGCTGGTACGATATCTGATACCAACGTTAACGCTCACCCGACGCATATGGCACCACCCAAGTTGAACACCCAGACACTAAAACCCCCAGCAAAGATAAATCCATTATCGAATCGATCATCATCACGATCGAGTATGATAAATCAAACGACGAGTAATACTGTGTCATCAAGACGAACCTCAACGATAGGGAACAAAAGATCGTATTCTTCGGATGATATCGCCGCTGAACCAGTAGTAAAGATGAGGATTGGTGTTCGTAATAGGGTCGGAACGGGAACGGGCGCGGGAACAGTAACTAATGGACTTGTAACCCCACATAAACCTGCCACGCCCACAACGTCCGCATCTTCGGCCGCGCCAATAACGAAAAGAAAAAATGACGCTAATATGTTCACACCAGCAAAGGCTGGCCTTAGTAATCCATCAGTCAATAATACATCAAGTAGTTATAAATCTCCCGGTAAGATTAAACCCTCATTAAATAAAGTGAATATCGAAGATTTAGTCAATCATCATACATATTTTAAAGATGACGTTTCTTCCATGAGGGATGAAATATATTATGCAATTATGGCAAATGTCAAAGAAGACTTCGAAAGAAAAAATTCACACATAGTAGATCTTGAAAAGGATAATGCAATATTCAGGACTGATAAAGCGGCTATTAGTCTTGAAATTCATCAATTAAAGGATAGTAATACATTACTAAATGAGAATCTATTATTAAAAGAAAGAATGTATATGTCTCTCGAAAATGATGCAAAGCATAAAATAAGGGATCTTCAAAGTGATATTGCAGCTATCAAACTTGAATGTAAACAATTATTAGATTCGAGGGAACTTGAATATAAACAATTATTAGATTCAAGGGAACATGATTTGAAGGACCTTGAACAAAAGATTCGTCAAGAATGGGAAAATGAACGTCTTGCTACCCACGAATCATTTATCAAGGATTTAGAAGTAATTACAAGTGATTACGATGATGAACTTAAGGAAACTAAGGAAACGCATGTGATTATTATTAATGAATTAAAACAATCTCATGAAACTCAACTAAAAACCCTTAGAGATGAACACAGTACTGAATTATCCGAACTTGTCGAATCTCATATACATAAAGAGATTCAGCTTGAATCAGAGAAGAATAAATTAATTAATCAAATGGAATCAGAGAGGGGAACTATAGAAAATCAATTCGAAATCAAGATTAAAGATTTAGAATTTGAAATCACTCAATTAAGAGAAAGTTTAACTTCAAGTGAAGAAAAGTTATTACAAGCTACTCAAAGTGTTGAACTTATCGATGAATGGAAGATTCAACTACAACAGGAGAGAGATAATTTTAATCAAGAGATTTCTGATTTAAAACAATCGTCAATCAATGAGAAGCAAAAATTAAGTGAACAAATTTTATTATTAACAAAAGAATCATCGTTAGTTAGAGATTGCTTTGAAAAATCACAATTTTCATTAGAAGAGGAAAAGAAAACAAATGGAGCTTTAAACAGTTCATTACATGAAGTTACGGCATCATCAGCATCACTTAAATCCGTAACTGATTCATTACAACGGAGAATCGATGAATTACAAAGAGAACTTGTATCAAGAGAGAGTGATTCCGTTGAAATGCGTAATTGTATGATTCAAGCTCAAATTGAAAGAGATCAAAGTAAGAATAAATTATTCAAGGAAGAAACACTTCGAAGAAAATTACATAATCAAGTTCAAGAGTTAAAGGGTAATATTCGAGTTTTCTGTCGAGTTAGACCACATAATGTTAATCGAGCTGATACAGTTAATGAAGTTGCAGAAATTGTTTATCCTGATGAAAAATTGGACGGACAAGAGATTCAAATTTATGGACCATCATCAGAATCTGCAATGGGTAATATTACTACTAAAGTTCATCCGTTCTCGTTTGATAAAGTGTTCATGCCAGGCGTTGATAATGAAGAAGTATTTCAGGAAATTTCTCAATTAGTTCAAAGTGCGCTAGATGGTTATAATGTTTGTATCTTCGCATATGGCCAAACCGGGTCAGGTAAAACCCATACAATGTTATCACATAATGGTATGATTCCACAAGCCGTTAATCAAATTTTTCAATCATGTGAAGAATTAAAGGAAAGGGGTTGGTCATATTCATTTGAGGGACAATTTCTTGAAATATATAATGAACAAATTAATGATTTATTAGGCAGTACCACTGACAACAACAACAACAACAAACATGAAATTCGTCATGACGCCAAGGAACAAACTACAATAATTACTGATTTAATAACAGTTCAACTTGAATCACCACAAAAGGTTACAAAGATATTAAGACAAGCTGAAAATAATCGATCAGTGGCTGCAACAAAGTCTAATGAGCGATCATCAAGATCACATACTGTTTTCATTCTTAAATTACATGGTGAAAATCATATTACAAGTGAAAAGTGTAATGGTATACTTAATTTAGTTGATCTTGCCGGTTCAGAAAGATTATCACAATCGCAAGCCACTGGTGAAAGATTAAAGGAAACACAAGCAATTAATAAAAGTTTAAGCTGTTTAGGTGATGTTATTTATGCGTTGGGGAATAGTAAGGAGGGCGGGCATATACCATATCGAAATTCAAAATTGACTTATTTATTACAGTATTCATTGGGAGGAAATTCAAAGACTTTAATGTTCGTTAATGTATCACCATTACAACAACATGTTAATGAAACGATTAATTCATTGAGATTTGCGACAAAGGTTAATAGTACTCAAGTTGGTGGTGGTAATAGTAGAAAGAGAAGGCGAAATGAGGAGTGAAGAAAGAACGAACTTGAGCGTAGCGGAATTGAGTGAGTGAGTTATTCATTTACAAATATTTATTTTTATATTATTTAAATTTCTATAACGCTATTTATTAAAAATTTGCATTTCAGTTTAAATTATTTTTACCCAGTACGCTGATCATCATCAGTTCAATGCAGGAGAGCCACTCCCAAAATCAAAAAAACCCACAGTACAATACCTTCAAAATCACACACACAAAAATGAACATACTCAGTCAGTTAAAATCAGAAATTCAGGATATAAAAAACCAAGCAGAAGATAAAAATAATCCTCAACGATCAGAGAGGTCATCGTCGGGTCCTAGAACATTAGCACCATTAAAACCATTCAAGACAACGAACTCCCTTATTGTATCAACTGATGATACGATATGTCAAATTTGTCACTTGAAATTAGGATTATATACGTGTCCAAGATGTTTTATACTTTACTGCGGGCTCGATTGTTATAAAGCTGGGGTTCACAATTCTTGCTCTGAACAATTTTATAAGGAGAATATTGAATGTGAATTAAAGACAAAGGATATGAGATCTGATAATGATCAAGATGATGTGAGGAAGGTGGTTGAAATTTTGAATAAGTTTGATATTGTGGATGATGAGGAAGTGGATAATGGTGATGGTGCGTGGAAATATAAACTTCCAAAGGAATTAATGGATAAGAAACGATTAGTTGAAAAGGACATTGAAATTGAACAAAGAAGATTATTGCCGACCCCTAATAAAAGTAATCTTCAAGGTGATCAACCGCTGACAGCTGATGAAGAAGCTAATTTAATAGACTTAATAGAAGGTGCATCGGTGAAGGAGTTATGGGATTTATTAACGCCCGAACAAAGACAAGAATTTGCCATTATCGCTAAACTTAACGATGAAAATTAACTCACCCTCAAGTGAAGTGTGTGTTTGAAAACTACTCAATCATGGAACGAAGTTATAACATAAGAAATAGATTATTATAGAAATTAAAAGTACAATACTATGCATGCGAACAAAACCGAACCAAAGAAATAAATAAATAGAACCGTCATCAATTCGAAGCTAATAAATCATCAAGCAAAGTAGTTAACTCTGCATCAGTAGCTAATTTTGTTTTAGGATCAATAACTTCAGATAATGAATTAATTTCACCATTAAGACCTAAATCATCAATTTGAAAATCATTCAATGACGGTATAGCATCAAATATTATATCTGAAAGTCCGTCCTCTGAATGGTGATGAGTTATGAGTTGATCATCTGATTCATCAAAATCCTGTAACATAACATCAAATAATCTATATAATGGACCAGAAGTTTCAACTGTTGTAGCCGGTGCTGACTCGAATACTTGAGCCATATCCTCTGCCGTTATCGTTTTACTCTCTTCCGAATTTCTTTGTTTAACCATATCATAAGCTTGCTGAACGATATCCTTTAAATAAGTTTCTAATCCGGCTAATAAAAGTTCGGGAGCAGTTGAATCAATATTACCCAAGATACCATGTTCCAGGGCAATACCTTGCATTCTAGTTCTTAGGTTACCAGGTTCAGGTAATTCAAATGTCTCGGTTGATAATGGTACGTTAAACGATTGGACGATATCCTGAGTCCAAGCGATAGGACTACCAAATTTACTCCTCTCCTTATCATTAACAAATGGGATATGTGGCAACATTGCCTGTCTTGTATTGACAATGGTTGAACCAATATAACCTTTTTTACCTGATTCTCTTGTGATAGCCTTAATTCTTTTTCTTTCTCTAACGGTAAGACTCATAACATCTTCCTTTAATTTTGCCAGTTGACTCTCAGGGCCCACCCTTGAAGATTCCTTTCTCTTTTGATTCCAACCGGTTAATCTCCCCTCATCAGATTTCGGCGGATCATGTAATGCGTTTGCCAGGTTAGCTAATAAGAACTGATTATGCATTCTAATCATTTTAGGATCAAGGATAAGATCCAATTCATGTTGTAATTCAATTCTACTCAATCTTCCAATTAAAAACTGAGTTATTATAACTCTATAGCCATCCCAATTTTTACCTAAACGTTTCTGAAATTCTGTCATCATTCCTGCAACTTCAATTCTTTTACCCACCATGGATTCCTTGAATGATGTAGGTTGAGACGAAGAAGTTACACCAAAACCACTGGTGTTATTATTAATCATTTTCGGACCTTCAGTGGGTTTGGAAGTGTATTGAGTCAAGGTCGTTGCTTCCGCCATATTTAAAGATCGCTCTGATTCAAATGTCGGTCGTTCAATGAGTCTTTTTCAACTAGTGTGGGGAAACTGCCAATAACCTTATCGCAGGGATAGTGCAACCAAAAATTAATAAATAAATGCAACCAAGTGAACTGACACACGCTCCACTAATGAATGAATAAATCCACGAAATTGACTTAAACACGATAGTATTTACTAATCTAAGTGATGATTGAAATCAAAAAAACCCATTGGGACAAATCACGCATATTAGATATACCCATTAAAGGTTAACTTAATTATTATTATACTGTAGATCTATAAATATTTACAAGAATATGTACATTTGAGAGTATTCTAGAAACTCTGTTTAGGTGAACCAGGTTCAGCACCCCATTTTTTACCAATAAGACCAATTCCACAATCTGGTTTAGCTTCGCTCCAAAATACAGGATCTAACAATCTTGGATCTTCAGGTTTAAACCCACAGGATAAACGAATATCAGCTAATGATTGTCTTAATTCCGCGGCAATACGACCTCTGAATTCTTTTGATTCGGGACTATTTTTAAGATTTTCACTCAAATCCTGACGATTGATAACTTCTTCATTAGTGTCCTTATTGACTAAATCAATCCATTCTTGCCTGTACGCATTAATCTTTTCTTCACTAAGGGGTTTACCAATGCTGATTTCAATTTCCCCCCGTAAGTTTTGTGGCAAGTATTTGTATTTACCTGATCTTGCCTCCGACATGGCCTTTTCGTAACCATGAGCAAACATGGGTACGACAATAGGTGCTCTGGTGGGTTCAACTAATAATCTGGTGACCCCCCAATGAAAGTATCGCATAGAATTCTCATGAGGAGGATCCATTTGGTTAACATAACCCTCGGGGAAAATATGAATCCACCGTGGATCCTCTACACCGTTTTCTGACGGTACTGGAACTATAGGTTCACTTTGGCCAGTTATATATTTGATTTGATACTTGACTGATGGTGAAAGGATATGAACCGCGGCATCCATAGCTTCTTGATAAGGACCAGCACCAAATCGTTCAATAGGAAGAATTTGACCTAATGAAAAGAAATTTGATGATACTTCAGTGGTAAAACAAACATCCTTTGCTGCTAATCCATATCTAACAGTTGATGGATTTGCGAGAAATTTCAATGGTAAAATCCCCCAAGTCATTGGATCATCCATAACTGACATATGATTCATAACGGTTACGATACCTCTTTTCTCCCTCTTGGATTTGTTAATGGCCTCAATAAGATTTTCAATACCGGGTACTCGAGTACGATATAATCCATTCAAGTAAATTTTACCAACAATACCAGCGGCTAATAATAATGCTTTCGATTTAAGTTTCCACCAAAGGGAATCTCGAGGAGCGCATTTTAAAAATTGCTGTGCGCGATGCGACACTTCACGGAATGACATGGGTCTCTTTAATACCTCCTAGAAGCGTTTTGTTATCGTTATTCCCTCGATCGTCTGTATAAGATTCAAGTCTTATTCCTCCCGAGATCTAAATTTTAGACGCACGATGACTAAGCGAATAGTAACAATTATTATGAACGTGAATACGAATGTTTATTTTTATTAGTTTATATATTACTACTTCTTCTTTAAAGCCTCAAACCTCTTTGTTAATTCATCTAATTCAGTATCTTGTTTAGTGACAGTAACAACCCTAGGTTGACCTGGTGCATCTAATGGTCTTGGTCTTGGTCTTGCCATTTTCGACGCTACATCCTTAGGAACTAGTAGATGAGGTCTAGGATTATCAGAACTGGGCCCCGGTGAAGACAAGGAAATTGGTGGCTTCTCATCAGTGTTAGGATCAGGTAAATATGCTGTACCGGACAATCTACGTTGTCTATCAGCTTGAGGTTCGGGGGCAGATGGGACAGTAACAACTGGTATAACTGGTATTAATCCTGAACCGGGGTCATCATCGTCATCTTCAGAGCTGGGGCTACTTTCCGCATCATATAGTTGACTGAATGGTGCGTTATAAGCCATTGCAATTTCCCTTAAGTAAAGGGTAACTAATTGATTTGATGGTGGCTCGACACGAAGCCTTGAAATCACCTTATTGGGAATTTTACCATCATCTAAAGATATCGATGATGCAAACTCCTTACCGAATCTTATTATCAAAATTTCTCTAACTAACTGCAATTCCTTAATTGTAGTTCTTGGTGCCGCTAAGATAATTGTCCTTACAGCTTCCTCTAAACCGGGGTCAACATCACGATTCACATCAATAAGGGAGATACGGGCTAATAGGAGTTCACAATAAAGTTCTAAAACTTCAAGTAATTCAACGTAAATGTCTTCTTGGATGATGTTCTCGACTCGAATTCTTGCACTTTCCTCTTTTCCCTGTTCTAATAATAAGGCCATCTGTAAGGGTTAGTCGTTTGAGCCAAGCGAGAACGATCAAGAAGGCAAGACGGCGAGAAAGGGAGAGATATATATACTTATCGCTTCGCTCTTCTTGCGCCATTAACAACTTACTGCACGTCTACTTTGTTTAGCTAATGCGGTTTCCTTCTGTTGAACTAAACGTAGTCGATTGATTGCCAATTTGAGTTGCAGCTTGAGTTTCATCTATCAGGGGTTAGAACAGAAATAATGACATGAGGGCATGAAGAAAAAAGACAATTGAATAGAGATAGTATTAAACAACATACGCTTAATGAAGCATTACTAAAGGCCATGATTATTGTTTTTATCGATAGATGCTGATAAGTGAAACGTTATCGGAAGCTGGGAGTTGAGTTTACACCTGCATAGAGATTTACTATGGAGATTGTATTATTTATATACTTTATTATAACTTAGCATTTAATTCATTTTTACCCTTGTTATACTTTTTCAATTTCTCAGTTGCATAATTAATACTTTTGCTAATACCCGATGTTAAAATTCCCTTTATAGATTGTGATGACGATGGACCTGAAACTGTATTAGTAATTGCATCATTTATCATCGAATGTAATTGACTATCAGCGGCAATGAATTGATCGAACTGAGTACCCTTGGCTGATCGGGGGGTTTCATTTTCCTCATTGAGGCCCGTCTTTGAAGAACCAGCGGCATACAAGTAATGTTGATCTTGAGCATTAAAATCCGCGATTTGACCATACCTGCCGGCATAACTTGAATAAATCTTTGACTTGAAAGCAGAAGGCAATCGACATACCATATTACCTCTTCTAATTGGATCCATATTTTGCGTGAGTACAATAAGATCAGATGTCGAAGATTTGATTGATAAATTTGGTAATAAATCAATTAACGGCGAATAAAGACGACGGAAATTATGGAATTGATTATCAACAATATTATTAACCTTATTAGGATTTTCACCGAATGTCATACGAGGGTCACCTCTATAGCTAACCCCAGCGATAGTCTTGTATAAATCAATTTCATTAAATGTCTCAGGGAGTAAAAGTAATGCCGTTCTTAAAACACTGATTAAATTTGCTTGATTAACAAATCTTACCCTTGGATCATCACGAATAATCTTTACCGGTTTATGTAATCTACCGGCCAAGTATAAGGTATCCCATGAAGATAAATCTTGTAACAAAGTGCTTATGTTCACAACACCGTACTTGATGACAACACCATTCATCTCAACAAAGGGGTTGAAATAAACGCCAGCCCCAAATTTAGTTTGTACGGCAGAAACCGCCGATGAACCAAATAATGAAAGGAATGAATAATGATCAGGGAATTGTTTAATATTAAGATCATGCCAATGTTCAGCATGATTTACACCAAATATTAAATCAATTTGTGGCTTTTTACCATCCTTTGACGAGGCACCCTGACCCTGACTGAAAACTCCACTACCGTAACCAAATGCGTAGGAAACTGGGGCATGGAATTTATGTACAATTGATCTCAACATTTCCTTGAGTTCATTATCAATGGGCATATGTTGATTATATCCGAAATTTTGGGGTAAATCACTAAATCTTTGAATTGAATCATAAGATTTTAAATTTCGATCAACGTATTTAACATGAGTTATTTCGGCGCCGGAATTAGCCCTCAAGATAGTGGTTGAGAATGTTTGTAATCGAGTCAATCGAGTACTGGTCAGAGCAACTTTAGCGGTTCTGACGGAGCAAGACAAGGCAGTGCGAGTAAGTGATTTAGTATATATCTACAGACACCGTCAGCATACGCAATTAAAAGAAAACAAACAAAGCCGGACCCCGATTGAGAGTGCCCTTCACAACGAAATCCTAGACACCTTATAACATCATTTACTTACCTTGAGCATAGTGATGTTTAAATGCTCATGTAAACAGTACAAAGTCAAATGTGATCACGATCTTATTCAATTGGGACAAGGTCACTAGGAGGTCAAATAATTCACTTTAGCACGGGGGGATGAGGAGTAAATGACAAGACTAGATATAATTATAATAGATATGCTATTAAATGGTCAACGCTCGAACTACATCCTTTAACTGGTTAGAATCATTCATTTATAGATGATTTAAATTCTTTGTACCGCTCAATCTCATAGTTAAGCCGTGCGTCTTGTTCAAATATGACTTTGTAAGATACAACCAACGAGTTAATTCAACTAACGAGATAATATCAGGTATCGGTTTGAGAGACGCATCGATATGAATTAATATATATCTATAATATACTCATACACCCTCACTAAACCACTCGATGATCACTGGATTACCACTCCCCCATAGTTAAGGGCATATTACCCGGCAGAACAGAGTATAACCTCCCTGATAATATATTCAACATCGCGACTTTATTTGATTGAGTACTAAAACAACAACTAACCAGTGGAAATTGGCGTGTTTTTGGGGCTTTTGTATAGAATACTAGAGGTCCTTTAGTGTTGTGCTTTTGAGTTAGTTGTTGACTCTTTCTTGGCTATTTTTGTGATTCGCGAGACGTGAACAACTTGGTTCCCGACCGAACGACGAACGACGAACGACTCAATCACGCCCGTCATCAGCATTTGACAGAGTTATTCACTCTACACACTATTCATCGAGCCTCCCTCATTTTATCTTCAGTTATATGCATATCAACTGCTGATAGACTTTCGTATCATATCCACTGATTATAAATATTCTTTCTCATGTCACCCGATCAAAATCGTGGATTTCACGTTGCTCATCAACACGTATCCATTGACGTTGATTTAGATAATTGGATTATACGTGGCTGGACTGAAATTTTAATTATCCCCACTGATCCATTATTGAAAATTTTGAAATTTGATTGTCGACAATCAACGATTCTTGATGTCTCGGTAAACAATCGTAAGACTCCATTCACTCATGATGATAATTTTACTGGTGCAACTTTATTCCCAGGATCAACAGTTCATCAGTATCATACTTATCAACAAATGATCGGTGATGTATTACAAGAAAGATTACCTGGTGAGTTAATTATTAATTTACCTCGAGGTGTTAAAGTAACCCCACGTGATCCCAATCAATTATCATCACTTGAATCAACGACTCATAGTTCATCAAAGAATTCTTCATTAGATTTAGGCCTATTCGCCCCAATCTCGGTTAAAATTGATTTTGAAGTTATAAAACCAATAATGGGTATTAATTTCATTGGTGGTCTACACAGCAATATTAAAAAATCGTTTTGGCATGTTTATACAACTAATAGTCCAATGGGTATTTCAACATCATCCTGGTTACCTTGCATTGATGGTCTATGGGAAAGATGTACATGGCAGTTCGATATATCCATTCCGCGTACCGTTAAGGATTTAGGTAATGATAAGGAAGTTACAGTCAATGAAGTCATTGAACAGAATGAAGTAAAGATTGAAAGTGAAGATCAAAGCGAAATTAAGAATGATCAAGACCATGACCATGACCAACAATCACCTAAAACCGAAGAATCCGAACCCAAACCAACACTAGAAAAGGAAAAGGACGACAATGACGACGAAGACGATGATGGAGAAGATGAAGATAGAGATATCATTGTCGCTTGTGGCTCTAGTTTAACACCCAAGGAAGTTGCTCATGTTACTGACCCGCGCAAGAAAACGGTATCATTCAATATTAATAATCCAATTTCAGCTCATTACGTTGGGTTCGCTATTGGTCCATTTGTACAAACATCATTACCTAATTTAAGGGATGATGAAGATGAAGTTGATCTTGATAGTGCTAATAAGGCCCCCGTGGCGCTTTTCTCATTAGTTGATCGTGTTTCAGATACAACTAATGCATGTATTTTCATTTATCGAGCCATGGAATACTTTTGTCGTGAATATGGATCATTCCCATTTTCATCATTAGCCCTTGTTTTCGTTAGTGATATGCCTGAAGATTATAATTCAATGGCAGGATTAACAATATGCAGTGATAAATTAGTCTTCCTACCTGAAGTAATTGAGCCTTTGTTCTCATCAACTGAAATTTTAGCTTCAGCATTATCTTCACAATGGTGTAGTGTAAATATAATACCTAAGACTTGGAACGATCTTTGGATTACAATAGGGTTAAGTTATTTTATGGCGGGGCAATTTATTCGGAAACTTTTAGGTAATAATGAATGTCGATTTAAATTAAAGAGAAAGACTGAAAGAATTTGTGATTTAGATATTGGAAGACCACCTATCGCTGATCCTAATTTTAATTTCCCCATTAATCAAAAGGAACTTGAATTTATTACATTAAAGGCACCAGTTGTTTTATTTATTTTAGATCGAAGAATGACTAAAACTGATAAATCTTTCGGTCTTTCACGTGTTATTCCGAAAATTTTTCTTCAAGCATTATCCGGTGATTTACATAATGGTGAATTAAGTACTCAACATTTCATTAAAGTATGTGAAAAGGTATCATATCATAAGTTAGATTCATTTTTCTCACAATGGGTATTTGGATCGGGGTATCCAATCTTCCGTGTAACACAAAGATTTAACAAAAAGAGAATGTTTATTGAAATGGGTATTCGTCAAGTACAAATGGTTGAAATCCCCCCACCCCCCATTAATGAAAATTATTTTGTTGAGGATGCCAAGAAAAGTCTTGAGGGACAGCAAATTTTACCGGTACAACCGGTATTTCAGGGTCCAATGACAATTAGAATTCATGAAGCTGATGGTACACCCTATGAACATGTGGTCGATTTGAAGGAAAGTTTCACAAAATTGGATATTCAGTATAACACTAAATATAAAAGATTAAAACGAAATCAAAGGGAAAAGTCACATGTTGATCTTTCAACGGTCGATCAAGCTGATGATGCTGATTTAGAGGGTGTTTTATTGCATTGTCTTGGTGACGTTTTACAAACTGATGAAGAAGTTGAAGAATGGAAATTAACCGATTGGACCAAAGAAGAAGAAGATAGAATGACAAATGAAGCATTTGAATGGATTAGAGTTGATGCTGATTTTGAGTGGATTTGTAAACTTTATATTAATCAACCGGATTATATGTTTGCATCTCAATTACAACAGGATAGAGATGTTGTTGCACAATATGAATCAGTAGTTTACTTTTCTGAGATGAAACCATCTAAACTTTATTCATCAATTCTTACAAGAACTTTGATGGACAAGAGATATTATTATGGTATTAGAGCTGAGGCAGCATTCGCATTAGCTAAAATGGCAGTTCAAGAAATTGATTTTATTGGTAGTTATCATTTAATCAAGGCGTTCCAAGAAATGTTTTGTTTTGAGGGTTCAACGATCCCCGATGCGAATGATTTCAGTGATTTCCCAAATTATTTCATTCAAAAATCAATCCCAAAGGCGCTTTCAACAATTCGTAATTCAACCAATGAATGTCCACCTCATGTTAAAAATTTCCTACTGGATCTATTGAGATATAATGAAAATTCAAGTAACGCGTTCTCTGATTGTTATTACGTTTGTGATTTAATTCAAAGTATCGTTTTGGCTTATCCGAAGAATGTTTCAACTACGCCATTCGCATTCAATGATTCTAATGAATCACCAAATCATAAAGATGATAGTGCAAATTTTATTACAAAGGCATTATCGGAGATTGAAAGGTATCAGAGATTAGATGGTTGGATTCCATCATATCAAAATATGGTAACGATAGCCGCTCTTAGGGGTAAAGAAGCCCTTGTTCGTGCGGGTCATGCAATGCCAAAATTTGAAGAATTAATTCAATATACGAGATGCGTTAATAATAATGATGTTAGACTTTGCGCATTTCAAATTATGTTGAATCTTGGTGCATTGAAAAATAAGTATTTATTACATTATATGTTCACCACCGCTGCATTGGATTCTTCACCTTATGTAAGGTATGGTCTTATTGAATCTTTTAGCCGTGCATTAGGTGTTGTCGCATTACATGGTGATTTCAAACAAACTGTTTTAAATGAACGAGAGGGATTCGGTCAATCATCAATGATGATTGTTGAAGAAGGCGGTTCAAATCCTATCAACTCTCGTCGTGAATTAATTGCAAGATCAACAATTTCTGGTGCATTACAGTTATTAAAACAAAATATTGGTTCTGACTTAACGATAAAGAAAGAAATTTGGGATGCAATCAATTCTCCTTTACATAATGTACTTGAAAAGAGAACATTATTAAATATTTGCTCGATACTTTATGATTGCAAGGATTCATTCATAATTCATTTACCTACACCACGACCTAAAAAGTTAGCAGCAAAGCATTTAGGTGGTGGTAAAATTATTATTAAACGTGAGGGTAGATTTAAATTACACATGCTTAACCCTGCAAAGAGTTTGAAATTAACCCATAAGAGTAAGGATGTTGATAGTGTTAAAGCGCCAGCTTTAATTATTAGACCATCAAAATCTATCAAGCAGGAGATTGATGATGTCGCGAACGATGAGAATTCTGAAAATTCAATTATAAAGAGTGAAGACATGGATGAAACCGATAGACCTAAAAAGAGTTTAAAAATTTCATTATCAAAGAAATCAACATCAGTTACCCCTGCCCCCGCCCCAGTTATTACAAAACCCTCACCGCCTACCGTCGGGACTATGAAACGACCGGTTACAGCCTCGGCCTCGACCGCTGTGCCAGCGGCGACCACAACATCAAAAGGAAAATTACTATTTACTTATAAGAAACCATTAAGGATTATAACATACCCACCTGCACCATCACAAGTTAAGAATGGTACATCGTTAGAATTTAAGGGACCAAATTGGAAAAAGACGATAAAAGTTGATATGAAGCCCTTGACATCGGTACCCCCTTCATTACCAACAACGGTTATTAAGAAAAGAATTGAACCGTCAAATGATGGATTACCGAAATTTAAATTAAAGGAATCATTTTCTGTACCAACAACAATGCTTTCATCACCTTCATCATCTGCGTCACCTCCCGCGACGACAGTGAAGAGAAGTAGTGAGGAAAGGGAGAGGGAGACAATTGTTAAGAAACCAAAATTGAAGATTAAATTTAAGGCACCACCTCCTAGTTAGACAGTTGTTTATATTTTAATGTATTATATTTATATTTATATCATTTTTTCTTATTCTTTGATTTTGACTTTGATTTTGATTTGGTAGATTGTGAATTTATCTTTGGCTTTGACGACTTTATCTCAATAAATTCATTTTCATTTGTAAATTTCTCATCATCCTCATCAGGCGTTATATAACCACCAATCATTGGTAATTGTGTAGTAGGTCTATAATCTGTAACATCTTCATCCTCTTCTAAAATATTATAAGCTGATCCATGACTTGTTGATTCATCATCATACGCGTCGGGGTGGTGGTGGTACTCAATATACGTTGTATCGGCATCAGTATCATGATAAGATGTTGTATCGGGATCAGTATAATATGGATAATCTAGTTCGGGGTCCACCGTTAGGTCACCGGCCTCCTGATGAATGTACCCAGTGTTGGAATTGTTAAATGGTGATAATGCCCTTACACGATTTTTCCAACCAACGGGATAAAGAATTGGGGTCGTTGCACCATTTGACGATGATGGTGTGAATTCAACGACTGTTGCACCTCGAGTTAAAATAATGAATATTAATCCAACTAATAACAGTAATGATTGTAATATACCTATCCTCTTTTGAAACAATAATTGGTCTGAAACGTTTTGAAGTCTGAAATTCAATGACAAAATATCTCTTTGATGATTGCCAATAGTTGAATCATACCGTGACTTAAAATTATGTAGTTCTGTCAAAACAGATGTATTCAATTGATTTAAGAATTGATCAATTTTAAAACTTTGTTTCCTTTCAATTTTATTCATTGCATCTGCAAGTAATCTACTTTGCCTTTCAATGTATTGTAATGACAAATTTGCACTATCTTCTAAAACTGATACACGTTTCATCATAGTCTTATAGATTGATTCTTGAGTGGTAGGCTCGGCGCCTGATGTTGATTTTGATGATGTTGATTTAATGTCGGAGGAGGCAAAAGAATGAGGTATTTTACCAACATATTGACCCCATTGACATGATTCATTTAATGATAACGGAGAGAATATCTTTTCCCAATTATTTAATGTTGAGCAATATTCGGGAAGTGTCTTCGTTGGCGTGGATGGTGGTGATGTGAACGACGATGATGATGATGATTGAATGATTGCTGAACTAATTGAAATGATGGAGACGGGGGGCTCAACCGTAGAACTAGAAACTGTTTGTTCATTTTCAATTAAAGAGGTGGTGAGACTTTCGATGGATTGAACTTCAATAGCTGGAGAATAATCTTCCACAGGGGTATCGACTATATCCTTTTCATCATTGCTTAATTTTTGTTCCTCCTGATTACGATACTCTTCGATCATTGTCGTACCATGAACTCTAACTAAACTCACTGGACAATAGAATTCATGACCTCTATAAGTTAAAAACTCAATCCTTAAATACCTCGCCCAAATCAAAGGGTTCTTAATTTGAAACGATTGCAAATCACGAATATTTTTAGCTTCAAATTCACCCAAGACTCTCCATGTTGACGTCGGTGGATACCTATCAGAAACTGAAATTCTAATATCCTTAAACATCGAAGAAAAGAATTCAAAATTGGCAATTATAACAGTATCAACAAGGATATCTTCACAAAGTTCAATAATTATAAATCTATTATGCGAAGAACATTCTGAAAGCATGTAAGAGTCTTTACTCTCCTTTAAGATGTTGGCTGCCCGTTTGATATCCTTACTTGTCTTCATTATTGTCGCAGCGCAATCAACGGATGCGTAATTGAATCTCTCTTTGTATACCTTTTCTTTAGGATCGAAAACCTTTTCGGGGGTTGTTGGCTTATTAGACCTTGACCCAAATATACCAATATCAATTTCTTCTTCATCACCTAATAATTCAAGATCTCTTTGATCGTATGAGGGAGTTCGTTCTTTATACCCAGCGGCGCCACGATTCTCATGAGGTCGATTTGATTCCTCTTGTTGATGTTGATCAAGGTTTGATATTTTCCATTCTTCAAATGATTGAAATAGATTATCATCTAATAAGGGGTCAGAGTCTGAATCGTTGCTTGATTCAGGGATTATACAATCTGATGATGTTGAAGTCTCCGTTATTGTAGTCATGAATATTGGCGATGGTATTAAATCAAATTGACCAAATACATATGATATTAATATAAACAGATATAACCAATTCCAGCTTATCATTGTTTATTCTTTGATTCTTTATGTTTATGTTAATTCATTATGACCGTATAATTCAATGTACGGCATATGAGCCGGGTAACCGATTGAATCTAAACAGTTATAATACCTTTATTTATAGATGAACAAACATTTTTAATCTTTATTTAATGATTTTATGATTTGCTTACTATTACTACTAATAATACTACCTCCCGTCGTCCTCGCTCAAGGCAAAACGACAATAGAGGGAACATGGACATCAAAATCCCATTCCGTATTCACCGGCCCATCATTCTTTGATCCTATAAATGATGTGTTTTTCGACATTTCAGTCCCTGGTATATCATATAGTTTTACATCAGATGGATTCTTTGAACAGGCAGTTTATGAAATTGAGATAAGTCAAGAATCATGGGGTGATGCATGGAATGCTGATAAGCGCGCACAGAGACGTTTAATTTATCAACATGGTGTTTACAATATCAGTAACAATACTATTCATCTATCTCCATGGGGTCAAGATGGTAGAATTGAAGTAACGACACCATTGAAAGACGGCGAAGATGTACAATACTACTATTATGAAAAGCCGGAACAATTTTCTCGTTGGAACATTGACGTTGATGAAATTTCTAATCAGTATAGGTTGACTTTATTCACGAACGACAACGAGAGATTACCACCATTATATTATCAATATAACCCGCCAATGATGTTGCCAACGATTCCAATGAATTCATTAGATGATTATGCCAACGTATCATCTGTTGAGATGTCTTTTTCATGGGAGGTTGATTATAAATACTTACAATATATAGGATTGTTATTGATAACGGCGAGTAGTTTAAGTTGGCATTTAATAAATTAAAAATTATCTATTTAAACTATATAAATGTCCTAAATGTATCCTGTACTTTTTTCGTTTTTTTGAATGTATAAAGAGTATTGTGGTAAATTATGGAGCTAAACACTTTGCTCCATGATTGAGTGAGCGGGGGTGTAATATGTCAACACGTTCTCACTCGCTTCACTCGTAGTGAGTTCGCTCGAGGGTATTAATACTCCCCCATTGACATAAATTCATTAAAATAATCATTACCATTTTTAACTTTAATCTTTTGAGATAGAGATGTGAATGTGGATTCCGAATACTCTTTGAATGCATATTCCCCTGTCGTTGATGATGGAGAAATTGGAGTAAGTGGATTATTCCCCACATTAAATGATGATGGAAAATTAATCGTTACTGACTCTGGTGAAGAAATCATTGATTCAGGTGATTCAATTGAAATAGTCGAGTAATGAGAACACACTGAAACCGGAGTCTATTGTGGATGAGGTGGATGTCGATTTCGACGATGATGCAATGGTTGTGGTAGTTCTTAACATTTCATAATACTTGGCGACAAATACTTCAACAACCTGTGAAGCATGAGATAATGAAGTGTCGGAATATTTCATATGGAGGTAAGCCGATGGTTTTTGCATATGATTTGCTAATAAAGAAAGACAATGAATGAAGTCTTCATTTGAATTCATGAGATTCAAATTGTTTGGTGAATCTAATGATTGGATTGATAATATGTGTAGTGTTAAAATCTTTGCACTATAAGCAATCATTGATGATGTAAAATTTAAGAAACCACGATGATAAAAGCTCATTTCACATAGGTATCGTGCAACGTGACGTACTAAAATTGTTGCGTCCTTTGAGAAAATAATATCAAGGAATGATTCACAGGTTGGATGACCAACAGTGAAACCGAGGGTATTTAAAATATGAATTTCAGTTTCTGCGAATTGACAATCAGTGAACTCGCCACCCATTATTTTCTTTAATTGATTAATTGTAGGTGTACGACGCTTTTCTTCAAGGTATTTTGCAGCAATTGATATAGCGGAACATGATACAAGATCGCGGTGTTCAAGTAAAATAATTCTCTTTGAACAATATCTATCGAAAATATTAATTGACAAGAAAAGAGTATTAGGAGATAATCTGAGATTCGAATGAACATAAATCACAAAATTGATAATCTCTGATCTCATATCCCATGTAATTTCAGGTTGTAAATCAATCTTTGTAGCATCAGCTAAAGTTGACGCTTCCATACTTTTCATATTTTCAATAATATCTTGTTGATATTCAGCTTCGAACGCACTGATTTCACGTTCAAACATGGCAGAATTATATGATTTTGATGTCATTCCGAGATTTGAGGTATGTTTTTATGGTATGATTTTTTTATGCAAGGTAGGTGTCTTTTGATATGCAGGAAGACAAGATGAAAGTAAGAAGAAAAGAAGAGAAAGGATGAATTGGTCAAAAATGTCAATTTGATCAGTGATGAGAATGTCGAGAAGATATAATGCAAAATCCACCCTTTTGAAATTCTGGTTTTGTGGTGTAAAGTGAATGAGCGGTGATGCAAATGACTACCACCCCTAAATGAACGAATGACTGAAGAAGAATTAACGAACGAAGAATGGTGAAAGAACAAATGAATCAAACAATAGATACAAACAACACACGGTTGATAAAGAAGGCAAAGATCGGAAGATAGTAAATAAAAAAAGTTTTCAAATGAAAAAAGGAGAAAGAGAAATTGCGAAAAATCGAGTAGTTCCCCAATCCCGAAATTTGGGTACTATTTTTTTCACACCAACGACCGGTTTCCAGGGAAGATTGTGAGAAGACGCACGAAAAAAAAGGTGGGTGGAAGTTGGCGCAAGAGGCAGGGTAGGCCGAGAATATAATATATATAATATATTTATAATAAATAATATATATTTATAATAAATAATATATATTTATAATTAGAATATTAATAGATTGTATATATTTATTGTATATATATGATTGTGCCGAATGGAAGCTGGAAGGTTAATATATAGTTTGCGAAAGACCCACAAGCTACAAAAGAAGAAAGCATAAAATTAGCTGAAACTTCAAACTGAGACTGTGAGGCAGTGAAGTAGACTGAATTGCACGCGGTGGGTGAGAAGCTAAGGATTATAATATATATACGTACACAAACACACACCCCACTAAGATTTATTTATTTAAATCATATATCCCGCTCGGCTATAATTGGTTTACCCCTGATCGGTGATCCACTGCTCTGGGACAAGTCTCTGGGGAAACCGTTTTTTCGTTACTTTTTGTGGTGAGATTCGATCAACTTGTTTTGCGGCCGCAGATAGTAGTGGCTCAATTCGTCAATGCCTCACTCGAGCCCTAGGCTGAGTGAAATTAAACGAGGTCGGATGACCTTTAATATAATATTTATAACTCAAATATCATGAAAACCCTTAAAAGGCATTAACAAACAGCATTCGAGAATTCATTCTCCAGCGTTGCGAGAATGAACGAATGATCAAATGAGTTTGCATGACGCCTCAATTGACACGTTGACTCGGCGAACAATCTTACTGCTTAATTCGTTAACATGCGCGTGTGCGTGTGGTATACCACATCAACTGGGCGCTACTTAGACTTAGCATCGGCCTCACCCGAAGTGCGATAAGACTACGCAGATCAAAGATGTATAACCCCGAGGGCCGGTATTATGCGGCCGAATCTCTTTTCGGTAATTACAGGTAATCGCAATACAATTATAATTACAATTAAACGAAGGAGTGTATATATATATATATAGTTATCTTATATTTATAACCAATCACATATAGTCATTTATATTCATATTTTCCTAACCACCTTCAAATCACCTTGATAATCATGTAACACGCCCTAAACGGGATCCCACCTTCACGCCTGATTCAAAGCACCAAGACGCGTAAAATCGCGTCAAGTAGCGTTTATCTGTAAGTTAATGACCAATCAACAGCTAAACTTTGTCTCGGCACGATGAAATCATTCCACTAATATAGTCGTATCCTGACGATTACCCCTCACAATGATTTTCATTTTTGGTTTTTCTTTTCTCACTTATTCTTTTATTTTTCTTTCAATCACAAAAAATCGCGTTGGTAATCAACCAGTTAGATCCCCAACCACTCCATTGACGGAAATGGATGAGTGGATTCGTTGCGATTATAAAGTTTACATGGAAAATTAAGTTTAGCTCGAGCTTAACGAACTCCAGCTTAGCAAACTTCAGCTTAGCAAACTCCAGCTTAGCGAGAGTGAGTGATCATCTGAGCGAGAATTAATTGGACTGATAACCGACTCTGTATATACAATTGACCTGATATACGTCCATATATAATATAATTTACAATACTCACCTACTCTGACCACGTTCAAGTTCGCTCGAATAATCACCCGCTTAAAATAGATTCAAACCTAATCTTAAAATGCAACGTATTACGTGATTGTTTGAAACATCCCAATTCGGTATATCGATCGCAAAACGAATGGACCAAGGTATTTCTCATTTGGGCGAAGCCAGAATGTGTTAGTTAGGCAGTTAACTCTTGAATTGGTTAGTTAGTATTTGATCGAAGCGAGAATGAATGTGTAATTGAGTGAGCAAGTCTATTGTCCATTAGTCAGCCAGCTAGCCTTCTACAATCATCAAGGATGAATAGATTCATTCATGATTACATAACTCCACAGTAAATTCATTTTTATCTCATTGTAAAATATTGACTCATAATAGTCTGGTCGTTTAATTCGTCCTCGACTTTTAATAATTACATTCATTGACGGCGAGGAATGACGTGTTCCTTTATTAACGGAAAAGGTAGTATAGTATACTTGTGGTTAAGATGCCAGAGAAATAGTATATGAATATCAATATATATATAATATATATATATCTATATACGGATGATATATGTTGTATATATCTATATATGGATATCTATGCTGATAACAATCTCACCATAAGTATACGTTAGTTATGCAGTTTCAACGGTTGCATATGGTTACCCTAGCAACCTCATTGGGATGTTTTCATTGTTTATCTCTCTGATATGCAACACTTCAATATACGATCGATCTTATATACTCATAGCCAACCAAAAATCCACCGTCATCAACTAGCTTAACACTGACGGTTTGTTACCATAAACTGTAGTAAAAGTAACTTTTCATCAACACTTCCTAAATCCTTGCTCCCATCTTCCCTTTTCCGTCTTCCAAAATGGCAGGATGGTTAAACCTCAATAACTCGGAATCCACATTTGATAGAACGGAAGATACAATCCCTGAAACTCCTGGAGCTTTAAAATTCGCATTGGGTTCATTACCGACAATATTTAAGGGTACACCTACGATGAATGAATCAAAACCCAAGAAGATCATCAATGAAAGAGTCTTTGAAAATTTGAATCAACGGCTGAAGGAAATAACTGGCGAAGATACGATACCCCAAGAATCAACAAATGAATATATGATTCAATCCGATAATCTGTTGCCACCTGTTAAAAATGTTAGCTTTGCACCTCATAATGAAGAATATAGCAATAGTACATATAACTCTTCATCGTCAACCATATCTGAAACGAGTAAATTACCGACAATATTATCCAATATTGCTAATGTGCGAGATAATGAAAATATAATAATGTCTAGAGAGGATATGAATCAAATTTTACAAATGCAAGATAAAGTTGAAACTGCAAATAGTATATTAGAAAATTTATTCAAAAACAATAGCAACAACAGTAACGACGGCAAAACCAACAAAATTGAATCATATTGGAAAAGGAAGTATGATGAATTAAGAGCTGATATTGAGGCTGGGAGTATGTTTTCGTCAATGCCAAAGCCTTCTAAAGAACAACATAAAATTGAAAAATTGAAATCAAGATTAACTACTGAAATTCAAACTACTACAACAATTTTGCAAGAATATGCATCATTATCAAAAGATGCAGAAATTTTACAAAATAAATTATCGGAAGAAAGGAAAATAGGGGAAATTAGATTACAAGAGTTACAACAAGAAAGGGTGAAAAACAGATTATGTTTGAATGAAAGGGCAACAACAAGTAATACTTTGATAAAGGAGAATAGTGAACTTCGAATACAATTAAATGATTATTTCGGCAAATCGAAACAACAAAGTACTAGAATACTTCAATTAGAGTCTGAGTTAAAGGCGAGAAATGATGCAGTTATCAAAACGAGAGATAATGAATATTATCAAATGAAGAATGAAATTGATCAACTGAAAATCAATCATACTAATCATAAAAATCAAATTCAACAATTAGAGAATATTAACAATGCATTAACGCAACAAAATCAACAATATCTATTGACACTACAAGCTGAAAGGAAAAATAACTTAAATGGGAACCCCTTTAATAGTAATAGCGAAATATCTATACTATCACAACAATTAAACCTAACAAAACAAGAAAATGATACTCTAAGGTCTAGAGTCGAGCAACAGAAATTGTCATTTGATCATGATCGTAATAAATATTTAACTCATGTACAAAAATTAGAAGATGAAATGACATCAATGAGATCACAATTTGACGGTGCAATAATTGAATTACAAAATATTATTGCCACCAAGGATCAAGATATATCCAATATGTTGAATTCATCAAAGGATGACATTAATACTTTGAGATCACATTTTGATAAAATTCAGAATGAAAATGCAAAATTAGAATCAGAAATATCATCATATCGTCATGAATATACTAATTTAGAAATAGAACGTATGCAATTAGAAAAGAATTATAAAACGAAATGTTTAGAATTTAATCAAATTTCAGTATTGATCGAGGAATTATATCAGGAGAAGAGAAGGAATGCGGCTACAATATCGGCACTTATCGCCAGTGGAGCAAAGAAATCAGAAGAACCATCTAATCAAAAATACAATAATCAATACAATCAACAATACAATGACGGAGCTTATACTCATATTGGATCAACGACACCTGCTGTTCCACCCCCGAAACGAGTAATTGACATGAATAATATGCCACCACCATTACCCCGTGCTAGAGCCACGTTCAACCCCCCTGATAAAACTCTTGCTCAACCGTTCAACGAGAATAGGAATTATAATTATCAAACACCACTTCATAATGGTCAAGGATTTCAAAATCTAACTATAAACCATCTTAAACAAAATAATCATGCCTCAGCGGAGCCTTCGATTAAGGATATAACAATGGTTAATGCTTCAGTTGATATGACAAGGGATGATAATAAAAGTATAATTAATGATCCTACAAGATTAGAAGCCGCAAGAAGAAGAATTAAAGAAAGAAAGAATAATGTATAAATATATATAGAATTACACAAGTATAAGTAGACGTTATATATATTATCACTCATTCATATCCACCCTTCACCCTTCGCTTCGCTCATCGTTCTTCGTTCGCTTATCGTCCATCGTTACTCAAACAAATAATGTTCAATGTGAAATTTAATATCATTAGCAATTCTTCTAATTAATGACCAACTTACATTAACTTTCCATCTTACCCTTGAATCCAATGGATCAGCATTTGATGTTCTTACAATTAGTTTTAATGTTGCTAATGTTGCAATTTGTACATTAATATCAATATTTGAAATAAAATTATCACCATCACTGTCCTTATTCTCCGGCATAATCGATTGAAACACTGCCAACATTCTCTCTAAATCAAATGCTGGTGCTGACAAGAGTCTAGGATTTATCTTTAATGCCTTTCTACGACCCCCGGCGCTCCGTTTTGATCTTGCATCGTGTGCCTTCGAAAAAAATCTAACATCAGTCTTGGTTGGATTATATGATGCTAAATATGCTGCACATAGAAGGTATTTGGAATGCAATGGTAAATCATACCTTTCAATGGTATACTGAGAATTCTTAAATGTCAAAATTTCTTCTTCCGTAATTTCTTTCCCCTCCTCGAGTGACGACGGCGTTCGATTAATTAATGAATCAGCTACCGCCAATTCCGATGTGAATAAATATTGATTCTCACGATAAAGTCTTATAAACTCCTTTACCTCATATCGTCTATCCAAAAGCGGTTGAATGAAAATAGGCCATATTCTTACGGCAATATCCTTCAACATTCTAAGATCAGTACCAACATATGATATCAGAGAATCTACCAACATCTTGCAATACTGATTCCAGAACCATTCATCTTCTAATTCTGCCTCTTCGGGGTCAAGGTTTAAAATATCAAAGGGTAATGATCTTAATTGATCATTACCAAGAATTTGTAATACATCACTCTTTGTATATTTTGTAAATGCCACATGTGGAATGGGGTTAGTCATAAGGCTTCTTGGTTCAAGGGTTGATAATATGAATATTATAACAATATTTTTAATTTGTGACTAAGAATGTTAGTATTCGAGCGTAGCGAGAATGTTTATAAGTCCAATCGAATCAGTTCAGCATAATAAGTTCAACATAATTACACTCACGTATGTCACTTCGCTCCATACGTGATTATTTACTTACAATTTGATTTAATCTTGCGAAACAAGTATATAAATCAGAAGGATTTTCACCTAATTTATCCATTCGATCCAATACCAAAATATGAGTATCATCATAACCGGAAACTGAATTAAATTTCTCTAAATTAGCGTAAAATTGTGTAAAATTCTCACAACTCTGCTCTGAGGGATCAAACGGTACATCACCATTCACTGAATCCTCATTATAAACTTTACTATCTCGCACAATGGCCTTAAGAGTCCTCTGTAATAGAATCCTCGTCGTCACACATTGATCACATGATATCCAAGAATAATTGATATCACTAGTCTCGAGGATCTGTCGAAGAATATATGATTTACCAGTTGATGCGCTACCATGAATTACCATCGCCGATGGAACTTCGTTAACATCCTAAAAGTCATTTTGTTAGAAAGAGTTATAAATATTCAATGATTGATAACACTCACCTTGGAAAGATATGAATTTAATAATGCTATTTGAGGCTCTCGACAGAGAATATCATTATTTAAAATTGCTACCTCTTTATCCTCAAGCAGCATCTCGTGGATCAATTATATTGAAGGTTCAAAATTGGGAGAAAGCATATCTTAAGAGTGCATATGCAATCATATTCACAAAACGAAGAATACAAAACGAAGAGTATATTAAAAGATAATGCAAACTTAATTATATAACCTATTAACTTCTGACATCTATTCAGTTTATTAGATAATATGAGACTACCCTCATACCACCTCTACTTTAGTCTACTCGCGTTCATCTCGCATTCATCGCGCTCGATGAATCTACAGTGTCCATCATACTTTCCAATAACTTCATATCAAAGTACTTCGCCACATTTCTGAAAACTTGTAGCTTCTTCAAAGAAACCTCAGTGCTGACCGTTTCAATCCATTCACCTGAACAAACACAATGTTCTGACATTTCATCTTCACGAATCTTTTTACATCTAACACATTTAAGATCTTGCGCAAGATATACAAAAATAAGTTTTTCAACCATAGTGATTAATTTTTCTTCCAAAATAACTCTATCGTAATCTCTCTGGCATTGTGGACATTTCCAACCATCACCTCCATGACCATCAATGCCCTTAATTAAGGAAGAGTCACGACAAAAATCAATATCCCTTTCGTAACAACAATGTCCACAAATCACATTAGTTAATCTAAGTGACGTACTGGGATTTTTGAAAATCGCATCATCACTAAATTCGGCAATATCAAATGATTCTAATATCTCCCTTCTAAGTACTCTTACTTCAAAATTCATATTTTGACTTAATGCGAAAACCGCACAAAGTGATTTAACAAATTGGAGAACAGGGTTACCGAATGAGAGATGTGACCCGGGCAATATAGGGAACTCAAATTCAGTTTGAGCATCAGCATTATTTAATGCCTCCGTTTGTCGACGTATTAACTGCTGAACTCGTTTCTTTAATACGGTCGCCATAGATGTGACAATCCCCTTACCGAAATAATCTTCATCCATATTATCAGGTTTATGTTGTGCCGAATAAGTATCCTTCAACATGCTTTGAGGCGTATCCTTACCGAACATTTTAGGAATTTGCGTTAATCGCGGCGTGGAAGAAAATTCACTAGTATTACTCTTTGTCTTTTGAATTTCTTCAAGGAATTCAACAATCCAATCTTCTAATTCTTGTTGAAGGATAATTGGCAAGAACGATTTCATATGCCAATGCATTGAAATAACTAACTCTTGTTGCTCCTTTTCAACTATATCTGAACATGAGAACCCACCATAATTAACGTCATCCATAAAAATTAAAATATCCCAGTACTTTTGGATAATCAAATCCAAGAAATTAAACAATGGTCTTGATCTAATTGCTTTAATAATATATTGACTGTAAGCATAAGCATTCCCAATAGCGAATTTGGTAGTATTCACAATAATCTTGTTGGAATTGGCATAAATTACCTTTGCACCAAATCTACGGAACTCAGCAATCAACTGCAAATAAGCCTTCTTGGCAAGATTTTGAACATGATAATAAAGCGATGAATCATAAAGATAGGAATCAGTTTGTGAAACCCATCTAACAAAATTATGAACCATCACGTCAGCATTAGAATCTTCATGTAATGCTTGATCCCACCATTCTTTAAGCATTGATCTTAAAACATTAAGAGCCGGACCAGAGAATGAATTCTCTAAGAATGAAACCATATCATTACCGTTTGCACCTTCAATTTGTATATCTGCCAAATCAGTGCCTTCAGCTTCATTAATCAGGGCAGAGGTCAAAATCGTATTAACTGCCAAATTATTTACACTAATTTCAAGAGATACAGAATTGAATAATCCAGGGTTATTAATAATTGGAATATCAATAATCTCTGAATTCAATAGAATATTATCCTTCTCTGAGCCACCATGATCAGGGATAGGATTAGGTGACCACCATAAAAGGATATTTGAATTTTGTAGCTTTCTTGCATAAGAAACATCAATCAAATAGTTAACATCATCATATTTAAGATTACACAATGGAACGTTACTGTATTTCGAAAGATTGAATAGATAAACGATCCAGGCGCCTAATCCAAAGATATGACTAATAATTCTTCTAGCGGTGGCAACTTGCCAGCCAAGACCAGGAATTTTAAGATCAATGGCTCGAAGTCTTAAGATGGGGAATTCATTCATAGAACGAACCATTTTCTTCAACTTTTCGGGCGTAGGCGATTGTAATGCAAGGATAGTTTGTGTACCTCTTTCAGCTTGAAGTTTTTCACATGTAGCATTAAGTTTCTTGTAAAGTTTACCAATATTATCATAATATGTTTCTTCAAATTGAATACTTTCAGGGTATTCAAACACATGATTTGTACTTTTTAAAGTCTCAATCTTAGTCTTGAATTGTTCAGCGTAAATTTTAGTCAAATTTGGTAAACTCTGCGAACGAAGTGAGGGTCTTAAAACGAAAACGAATGCCTTACTAGACCAAGTAGGTATAACGGAGATAACCTGAAAATCACTAGCTGCAATATGGAATACATACAAGTAAGTAAGAGCACCATTTGAAAGGTAATCGTTCCCTGTTTTGGGGCTAGGAATCAAAGTGTTGATATTGAAACCATTCTCTAAACCATGTCCCAATAGACCTGGCTTTGAATCATCAAGTCTACATTCTACTCCAATATCTAAAACCATTCGAGTGGTAGCTGATATTTGCGATTCAAAGATACCAGAAACGGATGAATGCTTTAAAATACTCTCTGGCTTTTCTTCTTCTTCCAAATATGATTGCTCAGACATAGTAAGACGGAATAAATGACCTGAGCTATGGCCATTAGGTAAAAGTGAGTTGATTTTTTCCACTTGACATCCAGGAATTGTACCATTGGGTAAATTATCTGATTTGAAGTTTACAGCAATTTTTTTAGGAACAATGACTTTGACCGTTTGAATTCTATCATTAATAAGAACTGAAACTTTAACTTCGCCTGGCTTTTCACTCTCACCAACTTGAAGAACCTGCCAGGAATTACTAAATACTTGTTGAGTCTTGTTCCTCAAGAGCGCGCCTACACTACCCTGAGCTAGATTATCAGCATTGTTACCAAATAGATGGCGACGACGTTCTCGAGCTTGGCGCTGAATTTTCCATTTAATTTTTTGACATTTGATCCAAGCACTATAATCATCATCTGGAGATGGCAGAACAGCAGGTAAAGAAGCTCGAAGCTGTTCTTCAGAGGTACCCATTAAGCTAGTGTTATTAGCTTGCGATTTTCTTTTTATTGATGAAACCTTTGCCTTTTTTCCAATCAAATGTGTACCAGCAATTTGTGCCCTACCAATATCTTCAATATCTTCAACCATTTTAGCTTCAATAGAAGTCTTATCAACCTTCTTGAAAAAAGATTCAACATTTTGTTGCTTCTTTACATCATTTTTCTTAGCTAAACGTTTTCTAAGCCATTCGGGATGAGGAATTCTGGGAACTGGATTTTCAACTTGTTGCAAAGCAGCAGGGATCGTAATCAATTTTTGAATTACAGAGGCGAATCTATCCCAATAATAACCCCAATCTAAAATATTTCTAATATCGAATTCTTCCAAACTGTTATCCTTAAGCCAACGACGAAGATATTGTTTTCTTACAATAGGATCAGATGAAAAAATGGCTACAGGTACCGCTCTTTCTGTTACAGGGGCATTGGCAGGTGCAGCCGAAATGATATATTTACAAGCCAAACCTTTATCCTTGACCATACCTTCACCAAGAAATTCTGCGAGACGCTTAGCGGTGGTAATCGATGTAGATTTTTGTGTACCATACTCTTCTAAACTCTTTGACATACTTCTATTCTCACAAATAAGATCAACTAAATCTTCATCTTCCATCTTTTTACCCTTAGATTCTAAGATATCGAGCCATCTATTTGCAACATTGGCGACAGCACCATAACATTCTTCAAGATTGCTACCGTCAAGGAAGACTTTGAAAATTTGGGTTTGGAAAATTTTAATAAGTTTTAATTCACCACGACGTTTAACTTCAAACCCCTTTAATTCCGCTAATGTACCATCATCATTGAAAACAGCGTATCTCTTTTTTAAATTTTTATCTTCCTCCTTAGATGTCGGTAAAACCATAGCTTTATAAGGACCATCGACTTCGAAGAAAATACTGTTATCCCTATGAGTTTCATATTTAAAAGTGCTAGGATCAACAAGCGTTTGATATTGATCATTAGTGAATCGATCATGAACTAAATGGTTTAACATAACACACGGGTATGAAATAAATAATTTTTTACCGTTACTCAATTTGAAACTGAATTCTTCAGGGAACGTTTTGGGTAGGATACACCAGATACCATCAGTATCTAACTCTAATGGTCTACCAATTCTTTCAACCAACTTACGAGCCATTTGAATAATATGAGCACCGGTTAAACAAGTTACACCAGCCATTTCCATAGAATACCATCTTGAACCCTTTCTCATTACATAACCATAAAATGAATTCAAAATAACTTTATGAGCTAATTGCAAGGAATCGTAAAGAATAATCATCTTTTTGGTTTCTTCCTTCCCAGCGGCATCGGATTTATCAACTTCAGAAAGTTTACCCTTCCAAACTTTAGCCAAATTCTTGAATTCATAACGACGATCACGGAAATCTCTCACGGTATTGATATAAAACGGATTTTCTCTTTGGCAAATGATGGCTTCACGTTCAACCGTTTCAGTTAGATGAACTCTATGGTAAACCTTTCTAGAATATTCACCAATACGCTTCTTTACCTGAGCCGCTTGTTCAGTAGCTGACAACTCCTCGAATGTTCTCATAGGTGACCTGGGGTAT
The DNA here is from genome assembly GCA_030563525.1 of Nadsonia commutata. Classification (NCBI taxonomy): domain Eukaryota; kingdom Fungi; phylum Ascomycota; class Dipodascomycetes; order Dipodascales; genus Nadsonia; species Nadsonia commutata. The sequence continues at coordinate 81,756 of JAKUCD010000041.1, forward strand.
CTACCGGGAAATTTTTCACCATATAAGGATCGCTTAATCATTAGATATTCGTCACTCTTGGCAGGAAAATAATCACCACGCCAAGCCCAAGGTAATCTTCTATCACAAGTTTTGCCGGGCCGATTGAAATCACAAGCAGCACAATCTTCTTCTTTAATCATTGAATCTGGTTGTAAACGATTTGTAGCCATAATATTGGGATACATAGAAGCCACATCTACATGATAAATTGAGGGCATTTCGTGTCGTTCAGGCTCATCTCTAAGTTTGATAAGTGCTTCAGAGATTTGTTGTTTCACTTCATCATAGTTTGTAACATCGGCTCTCTTCTTTCCACCTTCTACTTCAATACTGAAAACTAAAGCTGCATCAAGATCTCTTAATAACTCGTCTACTACAGTGGTATCAATATTAAAGGCTTCGGGAATATCACTTCTAAATACACCGGCCTCTAATGATTCTACGTGACCACCCACATAAGTTTCAGACTCTAGTAAATGGCCATTATAAAATCTCTCATCCGGTTCCTTGTGCTTATGAGGCATTAAAATATCACCCCGATAAGCTTCAACCATTAATAACATTTCACACAAAGTGCCAGTACCCTTTCTTAAGACTTCATCCGGGTTAAGGGGAATAATATTACATAGAGAAAAAATGAAAGGATGAACGTATTTCATGTATAAGTAGTAAGTAGCCACTGCATCAGAAACTGAATATTCAGCTAACGTTTGAGGATGTTCATAAGCATATGGTGTCATCTTTTCGGGATCTAATTCGATAGGATTATAACCCAGTTTAGCGGTGGTTACCGCCTTTAAACCTTGTGAACCTTGAGGCAAATAACTATCTCTTTTAACCCATCGATAGGCATCCATATGAGCACAATAAGTCGATTTGAATTCGTTTTCGTTATCTTTCATGAACCCAATCTCGTTATACATATTAATACCATGTACTGCTGCTCTAGTTTCAACGTATGGCCAATCGAAGAAATCACCATTAAACGTTACAATGATTTGAGGTTTGGATTCTTGAATATGTTCGAAAAAACGTTCTAATAATGCCCTTTCATTAGGTTCATTAAAAATTGTGAAAAAACCAGGGTATTCAGGTTTAGGTGTGTATTCAAAATCATCAATATCCTTAGAAACAATCATTCGATTTGTGATTAAGAAACCCTCACCATCAATCATATATGAGATCATCATAATGGGATCAACGGCTGCGTCAGGAAACTTAAGGGGCGCCTTTGAAGTTTCAATATCAAAAGCTAAGACTATTGGATCAGCACGAGCAATAAGATCGGCTCGCTCCGTTAAATGAATTATACCACTGTTGGATTCAACTTCATACCATTTACTACATCTAATATTATTATCGATTGCCACTCTAACATGAAAAGGGACATCATATTCTTTAATATCAAATATTAAATCGACGGCATCTACTTGCTTGACATTTTTGGATTTGGAAACACCATTAAAGTCAACTTCCATATCAGTCACTGATGCCGAAACTTGAGCATATATATCAGCGGTGTCTTGACCCTTTTGATTATTTTGAATGATGGGCATCAACACTTTTCTTACCGCAAACATATCATCTTGATTATTGAATGATAACATCAAAACTCGACGTAAATTCCCTAGTAAATGATTGGGTAATTGTAAATCTTCCTTGTCATATACGGCGATCTTTTTTACTATACCTTCGAATTTTCTTCTTAAGAATTCTTCCACATCGGTTTCAGAGCCAGGCTGTAAAGGGGTTAGAAGCTATAGAAAAAGAATGAACTATATTCCAAATAATAAACATACCTTGCAACATAATAAAAAGTAAGGATCAAATTTCACTGTAGCTTTGAAACTTCCGCCTTCATCGTCCAAAAAGTAATAATCTACCGCCGAACTTCCACCAAATATTTCTTCACTTCTGATAACAGTCTACAAAACAGTTAGTAATTTGATTTCCATAAAACACAATTTCATCTTTCTAATACTTACGGAATGCATATTAATTAGCCATCCTAACTTTGTCGGACCTGCCTCATAACGTTCGAAACCCATAAGACTATCTAATTTCTCAGCCGTATGAATAGCCTCAAATTTCTGACTAATTGATGTAGCATCTAATGCTAGATCCTTTATATTTAAATTGGATATATCATTACTTTTCAAACCCTCATTACCATTAGGTTTGTTCTTCATGAATCGGGTATTAAAACCGCCCTTTTTGTCGTTTCTTTGGCCACTGCCAAACTCCGATTTATTACTCATAGTTAAATGATGAAAAAGGTCGAGAGATATTATAAACGGAACTCTTCTTCCTCGGAAATCAAGATAACTGATAAGATCTTCACTCAAATCCGACAATGTAAACAACCGAATTGGCGTATTGGGAGCGATGATCCAAGAAAAAAACATTACGTGACCACAACGTGGCGTTAACGCGATTTAATTAATCACAATGGATTACGCGTCAAGAGATTCGAATTTATTAGTACTATTTTTCTTTTCATTATTAAAATAATGGGAATTTTAAAAAAAATTAAACTATAGCTTCATAACTCCATAACTTTATACTTCCAATCCATTACTTAATAACATCATAACTCCATTAATAATTACATTATCGGTCAGTGGAAAGTCAATCATTGTTTAGCCAGCTCAAGTTCATTCAAACCCAAAGAACGGTGCGATCGATGGTTTCAATGTTAAAGTTCGAATTCAAGCCAGCATGTCTCGCACTGATATCCCATTCACACCGCACTTCAACATCAAAATTTTTAATCTCAAAAAGCAGGACATTCAACTAACAATTCTCATTCGGTAGAGCTTACCTTTCCTTAAAAAATACACCAATTCATCGATACAAAAAGCAAGAATTTGATTCGACCCAGGATCGAACTGGGGACGTTCTGCGTGTTAAGCAGATGCCATAACCTACTAGACCATCGAACCAACATGGTGATATCTCTGGGATTCGAACCCAGGCCTCCGAAGAGATCAGGACCTTAAC
>JAKUCD010000042.1:0-80068 GCA_030563525.1 Nadsonia commutata
AAATAGTATCTGCTAACCTCTCCGGCAATACTTATATACAATTGTGTCGGCGCGTGCATGAGGCGATTTGAATCGCGGGTGTTTATATAATGGCTCGCTTGGCCTTATTGTTATGAAGTGAATGGGGCCATTTAATCTCTTGAAAATATAAATAATAACATGCCCGAATCAGATCCACCTTCAATCGGAGACTCGGTTCCTTCTGAGATCGAGAAGGAGATCCACTCTCACAGCATAATCCGAAGGTTATCGCGTTTCTCATCGAACTTTACTAATGCTGAAACGGAATATGAGAAATCATTAATTCACTCTGAAAAATTTGATTTCAGTGCTTATCTTTGCGATGAAAGGATTGGGTTTGAAAATATGGGAATGAAATCCGCGTCTATTGGCGTAGCATTTCGAAATTTAACTGTCAAAGGGTTTGATATCTCGACCACTTATGTGCTTTCCATGTCTGAATTGTTTCGCTCAGTTGTAACGGTGCCTCTAAAGATATTCAAGAGGAAGAAAACCCCGCTAAGGAGTATGATTAAAAATTTAAATGGGGTCGTTAACGCCGGTGAACTGTTACTGGTAATTGGCCGTCCAGGGGCTGGTTGCTCTACTTTTTTGAGATGTGTAGCAGGCGAACTTGATGGGTTTAAGTCAGTTGAGGGCGATATTTCATATGATGGCTTGAGTCAAAGACGGCTAATGAAGTTTTTCAAAAATCTTATTATATATAGTCCTGAACTGGAGTTTCATTTCCCTCACCTGAATGTTCAACAGACGTTAGACTTTGCGGTGGCTACGAGAACACCTGAAATAAAATCTCAAAATTGGTCCCGTCAAAAGAGCATTGAAAGGTTTCGTGAAACTTTAGCTACCGTCTTTGGTCTTCGGCACACTTATAAGACCAAAGTTGGTAATGATTTCGTGCGTGGCGTTTCCGGTGGTGAACGGAAGAGAGTTTCCCTCGCCGAAGCTATGGCTACCAGAGCATCCATTTATGCCTGGGATAATGCTACACGAGGACTTGACGCTTCTACAGCTCTTGAATTTTCTCAGGCGATTAGACAATTGACAAAGGAAATGAATGTTACCTCAATTGTCGCTATCTACCAAGCAGGTGAACATATTTATAACGTATTTGATAAAGTGACCATTTTGTATCTCGGTAGACAGGTCTTTTTCGGTCCAGCTCAGAGAGCTAAAGCTTACTTTATTGAAATGGGATGGGATTGCCCACCAAGAATGACTACAGCCGAGTTTTTGACCTCTGTCACTGACCCTAATGGAAGATTCATTGGAGAAGGTTATGAGGAAACTATTCCACAGACAGCAGATGAATTTGAAGCTTACTGGCATAATTCGAATGATTTTAAAGTATGCATAGATGACTACGATGATACTATTTCTTCACATAATGATAATGCTACTCAACAACGCCTCGAAGAAGCCACAAAGCAGCGTCAAATGAAGAGTAAACGTGGTTTATCCCGATATTGCCTTACTTATGCGTCGCAGTTAAAGTATTTAACACGAAGAGGGTTTCAAAGGGTTAAGGGTGATTTATCTTACACTATAATCAGTGCAGTTTTATACGTCGCACAAGCCTTAGTAGTTGGCTCTTTATTTTTCAATATCCCCACAACAACAGCGGGTGCATATTCTAGAGGTGGTGTAATTTTCTTCTCGCTTCTTTTCAACTCTTTATCATCCCTAGCTGAGGTCTCAATCTCGTTCATACAAAGACCAATCCTTTCGAAACAAAAAAGTTATTCAATGTACCATCCGTCAGCTGAAGCACTTCAAGATTTTATTTCACAGTTCCCTCTTCAACTATTCAATCTCACGAGTTTCTCCGTTATTTTATATTTCATGACTTCATTGAAGTTGGAACCAGGTTCATTCTTTTTGTACTACATCTTTCTAATCCTGGCATCAATGGCCATGAAGGGGTTATTTCAGTCAATCGCCTCATTGAGTGCCAATTTTGATATAGGTAATGCTATCGCGGGTGTTACCGTTCTCATGGCTTCAATTTATACAGGCTATATGATCCCCTTGCCTAGTATGCATCCTTGGTTTAAGTGGATTTCATATCTCAATCCTCTAAGATGGGCCTATGAGAGCATGATGTCATCAGAATTTCATGGTCGGCATATGGATTGCGTTACTCTTATCCCCTCAGGTCCAGGATATGAAAATGTTTCAATACAAAATCAAGTATGTTCGTTTCTTGCTTCAGTGCCAGGCCAGAATTTTATTTTGGGTGATGACTATATAAGATTGAATTATACTTACTCCTACAGTCATGTATGGAGGAATTTTGGTATTGTTATTGCATGGATGCTATTTTATATCACTTTGAATACAATAGCCACTGAATTTGTCCCACCTATGGCTCCAGGTGGCGACATATTATTGTTTAAACGAGGGCATATGGTCGATAAGTCGGAACTAGTTGGAGAAAGGGAAATGTCCGCTGAAGATATGAAACACCGACTTAATTCAGATGTAAACGGTAACCAACTAGAACAAGTTGACATATCTACAAGAGAAATATTTTTGTGGAAGAACGTGGAATATAAAATCCCATCTGGTGATGGTTCAATCAAGTTATTGGATAATATTGATGGCTTTGTAAAGCCTGGTACAATGACAGCTCTTATGGGAGAATCGGGCGCAGGCAAAACTACTCTTTTGAATGTATTATCTCAGCGGGTAAGCTTTGGCGTTATCACAGGTGATATGCTAATTAATGGTAAACCGATCGATTTATCGTTTCAACGTCGTACTGGCTATGTTCAACAGCAAGATCTTCATTTGGTTGAATCTTCAGTCCGTGAAGCACTACAATTTTCAGCAGAACTAAGACAACCTAAATCGGTACCAACGGCTGAAAAGCATTTGTACGTTGAAAATATTATACAACTCCTCGGAATGCAAAATTATGCTGAATCTATAATTGGCAAGGTGGGAAAGGGTCTCAATGTGGAACAACGGAAGAAGCTTTCTATCGGGGTTGAATTGGTTGCAAAACCTTCCATTCTTCTATTTTTGGATGAACCCACTTCAGGTCTTGATTCACAATCAGCTTGGTCAATCGTTAAATTTTTAAGATCTTTGGCCGATTCAGGTCAAGCTATACTATGTACAATTCATCAACCTTCTGCTACATTATTTGAAATTTTTGATAGATTATTACTGTTGGAAAAGGGTGGTAAGACAGTTTATTTTGGAAATATTGGTAAAAACTCTCAAACTCTGTTAAATTATTTCGAACGACAATCGGGAATACAATGTGGTAAAGGTGATAACCCTGCTGAATATATTCTGGAGTGTATTGGTGCCGGTGCTACCGCTCAAACTACAGCTGATTGGAGTGATTTATGGACCAATTCTCTTGAATGTGCAAGAGAATCTGATGATTTAAATAAATTGCAAAGTCAATTGGCAAAATTACCCCCAATCGAAACGAGTGATAATTTGAAATCTACGTTCGCTGTTAGTTATGGACAACAATTACGTACGGTCTTTAAGCGTACCGGATATCAGTATTGGAGAAGACCCGATTATCTTATGGCCAAGTTTTCTTTGACCATTTTTGGTTCTCTCTTCATTGGATTTACATTTTGGAATGCTAACAGTACTATCGCAGGGACACAGACCGCCGTTTTCGCCATATTTATATTACAAATTCTTTCAGTGCCAATGATTGATCAAATCCAAGACTTTGCTTATGGTTCTCGTGAACTTTTTGAAGTTCGTGAATCAGCTTCAAATACATTCCATTGGTCTACTTTATTATTATGTCAAGTTGGTTGGGAACTGGTTTACTCAATAATAGGCCATGCTATTTCTTTTTGTTGCTTTTACTTTGCCGTCGGGTTTTCCACCACCCCTGTCATTGCCGGGTATTTTTATTTCGTTTACGGTCTCATATTTCCTGCTTATTATGTGACATTCGGATTGTGGATATTGTACTCTAGCCCCAATGTACCATCAGCATCATTGATCAACTCATTCTTCTTCACATTCATGATTGCGTTTTGTGGCGTGGTACAACCTGTTTCTCACATGCCTGGGTTTTGGACATTTATGTACAAAGTTTCCCCACTCACTTACTTTATTCAATCTCATTTGGGAGCAGGTGTTCATAATAAACCTATTATTTGTTCTTCAAAAGAGTATAACCGTTTTATACCACCGCTTGGTCAAACATGTGCTGAATTTGCTGGTTCATTCATCGAGAGACAAGGTGGTTATCTTGCTAACCCGAATGCAACTGATAACTGCGAGTACTGTAGGTATACAGTCGGGGATGAATTCATTGCCACATTTGGCGTCAAGTACAGTTACAGATGGAGGAATGTTGGATTCTTCTTTGTTTATATTATTTTCAATATCTGTTGTATGCTTGGCATGTATTATCTACTAAGAGTCAAAGTATGGAAAGGCAACCGTTGGAGAGAGAAATTATTTGGTAAACCGGAAAAAGTGAAAGAGCCTACCGAATCTAACCCAGCAAACGTGGTTTGATATATATACATAGATATATCAAATTTCATAAATCTATAAGGATAACTTAAAAAAAGAGATTAAAATTTTAAAATATGAGCATTTTTTGAAAACAAGTCCCACACTAGTAAAAATATATCTAGTACCCCTGCTTCCCCTGCATACCCGGGAGATGCCTAACCACTTAACCACTGAACCTGTCAAAACAAAAAATCAATAATCCAATAGATAAAGAATAGTTCTACCCGCTAGCGGTCGGAATATACTCAAAAACCGTGTACTCCATGTGTATCTCTATATGAAGCGTTGTACATCAAGAAAAACCCCATTACGATTTTTTTTACCGATAATGGCTTGTAAAAGCCCCCAAATGTGCGGCTCTATACCATTGGTCTGAATGTAAACAAACAAACATTCTTGCATGTTCGTACGCACCTACCGGATTTCCCTATTGTTGTTGATATTATTCTATCGCTTGCTGCTAAATACTTTTTGCTTTTTGCAGTTTTTCTCATCCGTGAAGCCAGCATCAAATCTCTATACTATTTTTGGATTTTGTTCGATTTTGTTCTTTTTTAGTAGCTTCGATTATCTATCATTCCGGTATGTATAAATTGGGTATCCCCTGACCTGTCAGCTTACATCTCAGCGTTTAAGATTGATTAAAGGATGTTTCCTGTCATGTTAACTTCAAGCTTGTTATAACAAGAGGCTGAAGAAGTAAGCGTACCTCGCAGCTCTACCCCTAATTATTTCAATAAGTTGAAAATATCAAATAATCTAACGCTGTTGTTTCAACTAATTAGTTCCTTAGTCAGATTTCTACACATTCCCTGTCGCTGTCCAATAAACTTCATCTAAGTGAAAAAACCGAAGGACGCATATCATAATTCGCTTTTAAATATTAGATTCAAGACTTCTATTAAAATACCTCCAAACTATTGAACCAACTCGATATCTTAAATACCTATTCCACCTACGGTTTTGCCTTGACTAAATTCAAATTCATTTGATAGTTTATTCTTTTTTCTTATACATCACTTGATTATTTCTATCTACATCGAATAAAAACCGAAATGACCGGATACAGAAGATTACGATCGGCATCATCCAAGACTATTCCTTTGTCCTCCGGGACTATTGATTCAAGCGACATTCCGTTGAATCCGAACTCCAACATTAGCTACCACCGGCCAATCGCACATGAAAACAAGAGTCTGGATAGGTATATCGCAATTTTGTCTAGGGAACATCAGTCAGTTGACTCAACCTTTCCAGTGGATCCATCTTTATACCCTAAACATAAGGAAACACAACTACCCAGTCCGAAGAGTGGAAATCTTGATGTTCATCAAGATGGATTGGTGTCCGCCAACATTTCTTCCTTGAAGCACAAATCATTACGACTTAACTCTAATTCGATATCCGGAGCTGCATCTTTAAGTATCAATTCTAACGATGACTCTTTTAACAATACTGTGTATAGCAGTTCAAACCTTAGGTATCCTATCTCCAAAGTCAGCAAGGAACTACAATCTTATGATAATAAGAATATTGATGCAATCTCTGCAATGGCTAATATGGCGCTTAATTCTGTTGAAACCCAAAGTGGTAGCTCGGCTCTATCAAACACATATCATAATGATGATCAAGCAACAAACGATCCTCAACAATACTTATCAAACTCTGACTCTGCAACTGCATCGGAACCTTCATCACCTCCGACAGTATCTGATTTAGATAGTCCACCTCATTCATCTTCATCTTACTATTCATCTATATCTTCTATGTCTTCCTCAAAACTAGGGGAATCTTCTAAAGTACTTGATTCAACAGATATATTGGAAATATTTTGCAGAGAAACCATTAAAGATGATAGTCTTAATAATTTAGAGCAACCTTTCTACCAAAAACCCTGTAATGAAGAATTATTAAAGGAAATCGCTACATCGTATGAACTGAATGATCATCAGCTATACGATCCCACTGAACAAAACATAAATTTCACACTTCATCAACATCAAATAGATAATGAAGGGCAGCACAGTCAGCACCTGCAGCAGAACCCAATGCCACACAGCTTCGAAAAGCTACAGTGCCTGAAACCAAAGCAGCAGGTCAATAATAATCATGAGAATGAAAAACAAAAAGTCGCTGAGTTTAATAATGATGCTTCTAGCCCTCTCTACGTATCTGACGCTCAAGAGACTTTAGAAATCAACTCATTCGGTTTTCTCAAATTCAACAACATTAATGGTGAAGGCGCAGATGGCGCTTCTACACTTAAGAAGGAACACGAAAGGGGTCTAGTAGGTCAAGAACAAACAGTCAAACAATCAAATAAATTTTCGAAACTTACTAGTAGCATGCAAAGATCTGTAAGTTTGAAGGGTGTAGAAAGCTTGAATCGTAGGAGTATTAATGGTACTAATAATGCAAAAGTGTTAGTAGCTATGAATCCGGTAGATTCTATTCCCACTGATGTCACCAAAACCTCAAAATTCTTGAAACGATCACATACCCTATCATTTCGACCAAAGGACGATTTATTACCTTCACACTCTGTCGTGAAATCACTGTCCAGGTCATCCAAACCCATTCCTGCTAGTGCATCTGATTCAATATCATCACTATCATTTTCTATTTCGGTTACAGGTCAAGCAATTGTTGATCCCTCAAGTCCCGTGAGGAGAAGTAAGAGCGCACGGGTTGTAAAGAAAGATACTCATGAGAAATCATCATCATCATCATCATCATCTATCGGTGTTCAAAGAACAAAGGCCCAGGCACCCAAATTGTCCGCAACTAGCGCAGCCTTTAGTGAATCGGTCCCGTCTGGACTGTCAACATATAAGTCACTCAAATCAAAATCACCAGCGTCCATATCAGCTTCAGTATTTGTTTCGTCGAAATCGATAGGTAGATCTCTATCTATGAACATTAAACGGGGTAGTGTGTCTAAAAGTTCTGGTCCTGGGAAAGAAGTTAAACCGGTCTTGCCATCCCCTACTTTTTCAAGTATATCTTCATCTTCGCGACCTGTAGTGATAAACCAACATTTCCCTAACCGTAAGTCGGCAGCTAACATCACCAAAACAAAAGCTAGCTATTCTAAAGCTCTTAAAGGAGAAGGTAATTCAATTACAGCCAAGGCCTTGGATAAAGCCACCGATGCTTCAGTTGCTGTAGCTAAGATTCTTGCTCGTAAACGTGATAGTTCTTGCGTTACTGATAATATATTTCAAAATGGAACAATTAAGTCCTCTAAGGGTAATGACCCTTACTGTTCTATTTCACTCACGAATAGTTCTGACTCTCAATCACATCATTATAACACTACTAATATTTCAAGTTTGAGTCCAAATGTTTTTGCGTCGTCTTCATCGCTATCACTTCATGATTTCAATGTCCTCCCAGTTTCGACACCGACTATGCCATCATCAATTTTCTATAATCAATCCCCTTTCAGTTCCACATATAGAAATAATGGAATTTTTGCTAGTAATATGAATGGACTTGGTATGGTCATGCCTCCGCCAATGGAAACTGATTCGCTTTTTCTTTCTGATATCAATATGCATATGGATATTCCCGATGGTGATGACTTTATTTCAATGATAAACTCGACATTTAATGGTCAGGGGTCTAATGGTGGAACCTTTGAGAATGCTGAAAATTTTACAGAGTCAGTAATGAATGAAATTTTGGATAAAGTAGTTCAATAAATCTATTTTGAAAGTGTTTGATCTCCCAACTCCAGAGATTTTCAAAAAGACCCTTTCTGAGTATATCAGTGATACGCCGTTATAGTAAATAGCTTAAGATTCGTTATATATTTTTTCTTTTTTCTTTTCTTTTTTTATCGTTTTTTTTCTTTATCTAAAATAGTTTGAATAAATAAAAATTCATTTTTGGGATATTACTTATAAAGTTGAATATACGAGACTTGAAAAATTGTTTTTAGCTTTCTAAGTTTATCTGCTTTAGTACATTATAAGGGAACCATTATATATCTAATTAAAAAGTGAATAAACCCGAACGTTTTTTACCAAAAGGATAAACGACCAGTGCAGCGATAAACAATCCCACCGTCAATCCAGTACTTAACTTCATCATACCAACAGCCAAACTGAGAATATTATAATAAGCGCTTTCCGACGTACTATGGGCGCCTGATACATCTACTGCAGTCTTTATAACATTCAACATACTCCCTTGAGCGGCAATACTGAAAGGAATTTGTAAAAATATTGCCGGTAACATAGCAGCAAAACCGAGACCGTGACCCAACCGAGAGTAAAGATTACCCAGGATTCCAATAACGAAAGCTGGTATAGCGGAATTTAATTCTGGTGAAGCTGGTAGCTTCTCATTGGTAAAATATGATACAGCATAGCCAAGACATGAAATGATAATCATTATCGGTAATTGTGTATAGTGAGATTGATTAGCCAATGCCAGTCCCAGTGTACCCAGAGGTACGAAAAGAAACAGAAACCAGGGAGATAGTGATTCAGAACCTGGATTCACCAGTATAGCATTAGAGTCAATCCAGCCGTAAACGACGGCACCAGATGATACGCCAAATGCTAAGAAAAGTGAATATACTGAAGCGTAAAACATGCGAACAGCACCACTTACAATATTCTTGGAATTAATTTCTAAGGATCCTGATAAAATGATGTATCCTGGCAAAATCAGAGCTAAAGAACCCTGAACAATTGCACCATAAGAAAAATATTTACCGTTATGAATTGACCCCAGCGCGCGAGATACGAATGATACCAGAACTGCACTGGATACTTCGAAAACGTTAGAATAAAGATGAGATTTCGGGGCTATTATAATTTCTAATACGCCAACAACAAATCCTAATATTAATGACATGGCACCGTCAAGCCAACTACCCTTGAAAATAGCGCATGTTATAACCGCTGATGATACTGCAAACAATAATACACATATCCAAGGAGAATAAAGGCAATTCAAAGCTAGAAGATTATCAATGCGATTTAATGCATCATCAACATTAGCTAAATCATGAACTACCTCCTTGAAAATAGTATGAATTTGGTTTAATTTACTAAGGTTAACCCCCTGTTGGCATCGAACTAAAACCATTTCCGAGGTATGTGTGGTAGAATCACCAAATGATATAATCATACACCCAGGTAGATACAAAAAGTAGGAATTAATTTTCAGTACCTTGGCCGTCATTTTCATATATTCCTCTAAACGATGTGTAGGGGCTCCGAATAACATCAGGCATTTGCACATTTTCGTAATAAGCCTTTGTCGCTCTAAAATTTCGGCAATACTGACTGTTATCTGTTTTTGTTCACTGATCTTGGAGGTAATATCTTCAAGTGAAATCCCATTCAAAGTTGATGCTAGCGAAATATTTGATTTATTTCTTTTGTGGTGTGTGTGCCAATTAGTGGATTGAGTATCGGTCTTGGCGGCAAGCAAGTTAGTGAATGATCGAGCTTTCTGACCTAGCGCAGCTAGTGGTGGTGAATGTGGCTCGTTAGTCGTGTTGATATGATTCCTTTTGGAGTGTGATGACTTGGTGGTAGATTGATTATTATTATCGTATAATTTCAATAAACCACTCAAAACACCACCCTTACCAGTGTTCTTGAAGTTAGAGTTGGGCGTTATTGGAAACTCATATTGGGGGCTATTATTTGCGTAATCAGCGTCATCCAACGGCTCAGGTTGATAGATTATAGTTTCTGGTTCGCCGTCAGTACCAGAAGCGACAATATGTGGTTTCGAGGAGTTAACAGCAGTAATATTAGACAACCCCTGTGATGTTGACCCTTCATCCTGGTTGATTTGATTATTACTTTGCCAATACTTTGGTGATGAAAGAGTCTGTGAAAGCAATAATTGTCGCTTATATTCATTTTCTGATAATAAGTCGTCATTCGATTGATTTTTTTCAATATCATTCGAAACCTCCGAATCATATGTCTCATTATTAAAACTACCAGGCACTAGTGTCGCCCCGCCCATGTTGGCAAATTGAAGCATAGCACCCATAGCGGCCCCACTATAGGCGCTGGAGGTTACAATATCAGCAGGCAGCTTTGGCTCCGATGAAAATGACGATGGTGTGGCTAGATTAGATTTCGGTAAAATTGGTTCACTATTAGAGTAAGATTCATTCCAATTAAAATTTGGTTCATGAGATCTCAAAAAATTTGAATCATCATCAATTTCAGGAGGGGGTGAAAATAAAAATTGAGAGGTTTCATCATCGTCGTCCATAGAGCCCGCAAGGTGACTATTTCTATTTTTAAGCGTATTGTATATCGTCGTAACTTTATTTTTAGTTTTCATTTCGTCATACACTTTATTCTTACCTTTTTTATCTAAAATATTCTGTTTAGTTTGAATATTTTTCATTTCACTTTGACGTTCATTTTCGTTTTCGCTTTCCGATTCAGTGTCATCCTCCAGTAGTGACAACTGAATGAGAGGCATTATACTACCACGCCTCCGAGGAACAGGTGCCTGTAAACCTATATGGCTATCAGAATCATGAAATTCCGGTGATGATTTGTTGGCGTTTCCTGAGGTCAATTGAGACTTAAATAGTATTATATCATCTAATTCACGGGCATCGTCATTATCATCATCAGGTAGATGAATCTTTCTAGAAAGAGGGTTGTTATTAGCTGGGAACCGAACCTTTTGATTAGGTTTAGGATAGTTTCTTTCTCTAAAGGCTGTAGGGGACTTAGCTCCCATTGATCGCAATAAGCTTGGGTCAATACCATTATAACTTTCATTGTCGCTTGGGACATTTGACAAGGATGGAGATGATGAGAAGGCAAGCGGCAATTTTAACGATAATTCCACTGGAGTTCCACTTAATGGTACTGTCAGCGAATCTTTATTACCATCAATAAAAGGATTGTGGTCATTTTTTCTCCTTCTTGAGGGAAGTTGTAGTTGAAACTGTTCAGGCTCAGGAGTCCAAGCTGAAGATAAGGATGACGTAGATGAGATCGAGGATGTGGGATACTGAGACGAGACACTTTTGTTTCCAGAAGGGGTCGTGATGCGAGTCTCAGGTGAATCTGAAGAAGACGAAGATGACATTGGCTTATGAAGAGATATATCAATAACTCGCGATGATTTTGGAGGTGAGAAGATTAGTGCAAGATACCGATAATGCAGCCGCGCGATGATGTCATTTCTACCAGCATTGCCGGCATCATCGGGTTAATAAACGTATCACGAACAAGCTAAACTTACAAGCCGAGGGGAAATTAATATTTACTATTCTAGGGGTGTGCCTAGTTTATTGTATATATATATATATATATATATAGAGGTGTTAACTAGTAATCTTTTGAATAATTTGGATGGCAATTACTTTTGGAGAGCTTATGCAGCCCGTTAATAGCATTAGAGAAAACAATAAATATGGACAATTATGATACAGTTATTGTTTTAATTTTAGTTTCAGTTGAAGTTGAAAATTCAGCGAAAATTATTCTATTCTCTTTTTAATAGACGGATGGAGATCTATTACTAGACGACTACTACTACTACTACTACTATTACTACTACAGGCTGCACCGGTTCGATCTAAGGGAGGTTCAGGTGATCCTCTGCCATGGCCAAAAAAATTATTTGAATGGGTAAGTTAAATAGGTGATAGTTTCTAATGTTGTTCAATATAATCAATTCCATTAACTAATTAGGACAAATCTATAGATGCCAGAGACGTATATTTATATGTCTGTCATCTCCCGTTTAACTTCTTATTCAAGCTTAATCCATTATGTGGGACAGAGCCCCACATAATGAGCCCATTGGCTGCATCTGGGCCATACAAAGGTGCCACACAAGGTGGTAATGCTGCCAGCCATATATAATAGACTGCGAACCTCTTATCTAAATAGCCGCTCACCAATGGAAGAACCATTGGCGAGCGGCTATTACGTTTAATTCAAGATTACTGTCATACTTTTTGGATGGCTTGGGAGGAGCTCATACACTAAGTGAATGTTAGTATTCATCACCATTGAAACTCTGACGAACCACCTAGGTATAAAGAACTCAGATTCTTTGTTGATTCAAGATAATTTATCTTGACCAAAATCAATAGATTAGAGTGTACTATAAAAGGGATCTTTACACAGTAAAGAGATAGATCAAATATCAAAATAGTTTATTATAACATAATACGTATCTAAAAATTACTTAATACAATTTTATAACGCCTAGTATTATATCATTTAGAAATCAATAATTTTAGTTTCAGTTTCAGGTAAAATTTCACTTGATTCAAAGGGCTCAGTATTTGAGACACAAAAGAGGACCTGATTTCGCATTGGCTGTAACTCGCCGCTTTCTTAATCGGGAACATACAATGGAGAGCTCACCACCCACATATGAGAAACATATATCGTATATAAAGAACATTTCCAGACCATATATTAGCGACTATGGATCGTAAATTTAACAAACATAATATATTAATTATTCTTCACCATGACGGTTGATATAAAACTCGCGTGGTTTCAAAGTGAACCTCAAACGCTGGCTGGCAGTACTCTCGTTTGGTCCGTAGAAGCCCTAAGCGCCGAAGACCTACACCCTGTCCCCAGGTTTCGGTATATCAGATTAGTAAGTATTCAATTCCTTGGCTCTATAGTCTATCCCGTTTTTGATTAAATGCTAATAATGACAATTACAGTGTTTCTTCTGGGGATTTCTTTTCCCGCCGTTGTGGCTATACATTATCGCCAGATGGCTGTATATATACAACCAGGACCGTCACTATCGTCAATTACATTCAAATGACGTTAATTTCCCTGATCGTTACTTTAACGTTCATCAATATAATCAACTATGGGGTTACTTTGGCAATAGTTTGCTTATGTTGGTCACTTACGCAGTTTTACTCTTTATCGTCATATATGCGGCAGATCATTCCATCTTTATACTCAGCACCCGCCTACCCGAACCATAAATACGGGTGGTGATACAATTTGAAACTATAAATCATATACTCAGGTGCCGGGCATGATAGTTGTATCTGGATATATATGGTCTCTATTATATAGACTATATAGTATATACACTTTATTACTCTGCCTGCCATACAAGTCCTGATTAGGCAAAAAGCAATTTCTCAAGAGGCTCAACGCCTATCTAAATACAAATCACCCACAAATCGTAGCCTCAAGAGAAGTCAAAGAAGGCGATTAGAAAGATGGTATATAAGGACGCCATTGCATTATAATTTTCACATTCAGGTGAGGCCTATAGGCTTTTCAGCTAAATTTTATTTTCCTTTCACAAAATGCAAATCGATAGAATAGTTCAAGCATTTTCAATCATAGCAGTTATTCTGCCAATTCCGGCTACTATGTGGCATATAAAAAGTCGAAATTGGCCAGCAGTAATTCTACTGGCTTATCTTTACATTCTTAATATTAATACATTTATCGGGGCTACGATCTGGCCAAATGCTTCAGATGATTCATGGGATGGAAAAATATACTGTGATATTATGATTCATTTCCTATGTGCTTCTTCGCTTGGCGTAGTATGTCCTATTGTTGCTATTCTGCGTAACTTGTGTAATATTATGTCAAGCAAAGGACCTCGGCCGATAGATACCAGTTCTACTTCGATTGATAAACGGGGGCTTTTTATTGATTTAGCTATTTCTTTAATCTTCCCCATTTACTCAATGTCAATCTTTTACGTGATTCAATATGCTAGATTCTATATCGTACAACATAGTGGATGTCAATATTTAGTCCATAGATCTTGGGTAATGGTAGTTTTATTATTAATTTGGCCACCTATTATTTCTCTAATTGGTGCCACTTACGCAAGTTTAATTATTTACCGATACTGGTGTAGAAGGCAAGATTTTAAGGATTTGCTACATTGTTCAGGATCAGGTTTAAATACGGCTCGATTCACTCGTTTATTAGTATTCTGTTCATTAGTTATTTGTATTATGCTGCCCTTAACGCTCATTATACTAGTTCTCAATTCCTTATTCACTGATAATCGCTTTAATTGGACGGAAATTCATCATAACCGGTTTTGGGGGATGATTGTATTTTATGGCAGTGATAAAGTTTATTTTGATCGTTGGATTTTCATTACCATTGCTTTCCTATCATTTATTTTCTTTGGTACTGGATCAGATGCGCTTAATATGTATTGGCAATGGGTTGAAGTCTTGAGATTGGATAAACCATTCTCAGTGTCGGTATTTAAACGAAAGACCAAGAGGGAATTATCGAAAGCTCAATCGCTAGACAGCGATATATGTTTAGTTGAATTTAAAAATAATTCACATTCTACACTTAATACTCCAATCTCATCTTGTTATTCCTATGGTTATCCCGCACCCTTGACAAATCTTAGGCAAAAGGAACCAATTGTGGCCGTAGGTGTGATTGGAAGATCTGAACCTATATCTGGTATAACGATAAATCATCAGACTAAGAGGAGTCAATCAATTGGGGGGAATCATAATGAGGAATTTAGCTTTCTTACTTATCCATCTCCAACGGTTCATTCTCATACGAGAACTTCAACGTCGACAACATTATCGATAATTTCAGATTACTCGTTTCCAAATTATAGTTATTGTCAAAAGGTTATGGAAACCATTCATCAGCAACAAGAGTTAGAACCGGAATCAATAACGAATCAATCGGATATATGGGACAATTACTGGAAACAATATGAGAAAGAGTATGGTATGGATGGACTAAATGGATATATGGGACAATTACTGGAGACAATATGAGAAAGAGTACAGTATGGATGGACTAAATGGATATAACCACTTCACGTTATAGTTTGAGAAAAAATATAATTAAATAATAAAATATACGGGCATAATAAAGACTACCATCTAAAATTGTACAGAAATAAAGCAATTAAGAAACAAAAGCAGGATAGATAAAAAGGAAGCAAATGAAACCAAGAGAAAGCTAATAATTAATTTTGCTCTTCAGTGACTTGCTTCTTGGGGAAAGTAACAGGATGAATACTCTTTTGAATCAAATTCAAATTCGTAACGGTTCTACCATCTTCAGTTTCGTAAGATCTCATCGAGGCGTTAGCTTCAACTACAACAGCTTGACCCTTGGCGAATTTTTCCTCCAAATATTGAATAGTATTTTCATCAAATACGGTGATATTGTACCATGAAACACTATCGTTAGGTCCACCAACGGCTAAGGCGTATTGTAAATAAGCCGTGTTATTCTTAGACATCTTGGATTCTAAGTTATTACCGATGCGACCATATAAAGTCATTCTAGCGAAATCTGATTTGATCGAAGTGGTAGAGAAACCACGAGTGGCAACCTTTGCGGTTCTGGTAAGAGTTCTAAGCATATTGTATATAGGATGTGTGAAATGTAGGGATTGAGCGGCGGGTTAAAAAACGGGACTTAAATAAGACGCTGAAAAGAGATGACTTCAATTGATAGTAACTACTGATAGAAGGATAAACAATGGTCAATTGTGAATATAAATATGTATTATATATATTGTTTGAATATCAATTGAGATATCCCTGGCGGTGAAAAGACATGCGGAAAACGCACATAATCGTGTAGGTATCCGTGCCGGTTATGCGGAAATTTCACTGTGGCTCTATACAGGTCAACAAGTAGATCTTTATTGGTTTGAGATTGGTAATAAAGCTCTGTAGGCAATTAACAATGATCTGCTCGTATTTACTGACCACAAGTATATAAAAAGAATGATAATTCTAATCATTCACTCTCGGTTCGCTCGATTTCGTTCGTAGTGGGAGGACACCTAAGGTGCATACACACATCCACATGCATTGTAGTAACCACACTTCCATCCGAAGACCACAGTCCGGAATTTCTTACACCCCTAAAACAGCACAATGGTTGAAGTTTCATTGACCGTGGGTAAATTGGATGCTTCACTAGCATTATTGCTTACTAAGGATCATCATTTAATTGAGTTCCCCACAATTTTGTTACCTGAGGACGTACAAGCCGGTTCAATTATTAAGATTATATGTGAAAAACACACCAGTCAAGAAGTACGTGAAATTGAAGAATTTCAAGAGTTCCAAGATGAAATTCTTGCTACCTTCGGTGCTATTGAACCGGAACCTCCGGTATTGAAAACTAAGAATATTACGCAAACTAGTGTTGTACTTGAATGGGTTCCGATAAAAGTTGGTCAAGCTGAGATCAAGTCTTTGACTTTATATAAGAATGGATCTCGTGTTGGCCCTATCCCTCAACCATTGACTAGAACTGTGACTAAGCTATCGGGCTTATCCATTGATGCTGAATATAACTTTCAATTAGTATTGGTTACCTCGGCGGGTACTTATTTATCTAATGTTTTAGATTTCAAGACTCATAAAATGACAGATTTAAGTGGTATAACCGTTTGTGTGGGGCCCATTGATGGATCAGAGGGCGTCAGCTTACCGGAAATTATGCGATCATTGAAAAGAATTGGTGCAAAGCCCTTACAAGATGAAGTTAAATTAGATACCACTCATTTCATTTGTACCATTGGTCAGGGTCCCGAATGGTCAAAGGCATTAAAGTCAAATATCCCGGTAGTTAGACCCGATTGGGTATTAGCTTGTGAATATGAGCGTCGTTTAGTAGGGGTTAGAAGTTATTATTTAGATGCTGATCCTAAATCTCGTCCTCCCGTTAAACGACGTGCTGATTCAATAGTATCACATGTGGCAAGTGAGGTTATTGAACAGCCTCAGCAAGAAGAAACAACGGAGAATGGTTCGGCTGTTCAAGAGTCGGCGGCTGAAGAACCCGTTAGAGAATTATTTGAAGAACCTGTTAGAGAGTTAGTTGAAGAACCTGTTAGAGAGTTAGTTGAAGAATCCATTGAAAATATTGATGAGACTATTGAACCAATCAACAAAGAACAAAATGAACAAGCTCGTGAACAAATTATCGAAGAATCTCAGGAATCTTCGAATGTCACCGTTGATGAACAGCCTATTCAAGAATCTGTTGAAGAGATTATTCAAGAAAAATTCGAAGAACCAATTCAAGTGTCCATTGAGGAATTGGGAGTAGAACAGGTTGTCGAAGAGCCTATTGAAGAACCTATCAAAGAATTAATCGAGGAGCCTATTGAAGAACCTATCAAAGAATTAATCGAGGAGCCTATCGAAGAGTCTATTGAAGAGTCTATTGAAGAGCCTACCGAAGAGCCTATCACTGAGCTTATCGAAACGCCCATCGTAGAATCTATCGAAGAGCCCATCTCCGAACCAATCGAAGAATCTCTTATTGAAGTCAACGTAAATTCCAGAACTAAAGAAAGTATCCCTATTATCAATACTGAATTTCGAAGTTTAACCACTGAAAATAATCCATATTCACAGATTATTTCAAACAATACTGACATGGAAGCTGATGAATATGATTCTGTTGATGATAATGGAAATGATAATGGAAATGATAATGAAATGGAACCATCAACTCCTGTCCCATCAAGACCTACATCACCTGTATCTACACCTTCTACGCCGTCAGCTACAACCTCATCAAAGAAGAAGAAGAAGAAGAATAAGAAGAAGTAAATTATGTAGTTATACGATAAAATTCAATCTCTAATTTTTTGGGAAAATAATAAATAATTAAATAGTTTTTATAACTAATTAAACAATAAAACATAAAGATACAAAGTTGTATATGCGTTGCGTTGTGTATAATAGTAGAATGTATCTACTCGTTAAAGAGACGACGAACTCTTCTTAACACGGAGTCCTTTTCGGGGTCTAAAAAAGTTAGGTTAGAAAAAGTTTCAATGGGGAATAGAAATAATAAAAACAACTCACCATAAGGATGATCCTTTGAGGGAATTTCAAGAATAGCGGGGAAAGCTTGAGTATAAGTATCAACTCTAAATCTAATTTTATCAGCGATATGTTGATTAATCAAAAGCACAGCGATATCCTTTCTAGTCTCTGTATAATCAATGAAAGCGGCTTCAACCTCTTCATTTGTTGTCTTTGTATCAATAACGTTAAAGTTCTTTCTCTTGTCGCCGTCTTGTTCAATATGGCCAATTCCTGCTAATAAAAGTCCAGTAACAGAATCTTCATCACCGATAATGGCTAAGAATTGTCTGTCTTTTGCGGTATTTGACATCGTTCTATGAGTTTTAAAGTTAGTTTGATTCTGAAGTTTATCGTTATCACCCCTATTCATCTACACATTCAGGTAGATCACGATACGAAACATAAACGCTCGCGGCAGAAACAAAAGCAGAAACTCACCAAAACAAATATATTATATATAATAATTATATACGTTTATTCAAAGTCTTAATTAAACCCTGTCTTAATCACTTCAATGTTATAAGTTGATACGAGCAATGAGTTGACGTTGTATATGTTTACCGGTGTGCGTATAGTACAATTACCCGGTTTCGGAGTTTTGATCAATCTCCTTTGGTAATCGGTCAATCGGTAAAAAAAAGTTGATTCTATTAGATATAAGAAATATTATAGAATTTAATATGAACTCGGTTAAATCTTTTGCATCCAGATTATGCCATCCGTCGACCGGATCCAATGTGATTCAAAAACGATCATTAACGACAACTAGTGTATTATTAAGTGGACATAATAAATGGTCAACCATCAAACACGATAAAGCTAAGAATGATGCGCAAAAATCAAAATTAGCGACAAAGTTCGGTGGTCAAATTGCCGTTGCCGTCAAGGCCGCTGGTTCTGATCCGTCTAATAATGTGAGATTAGCAAATTTAATTGAATCGGCAAGTAAGGCGAATGTTGCCAAGAAGATTATTGAAGCAGCTATTAAACGTGGTTCGGGAATCACTGATGGTAAGGAAGATTCAGCAGAGGTTGCAATCTATGAGGCCATGGGACCCGGTGGTGTGGCTTTCGTTATTGAAGCATTTACTAATAATAAGACTCGTACGGTTGGTCATGTTAAATCTATTATTAATAAATGTGGTGGTTCAATGTCACCTACGTTATATATGTTTGATCGTAGAGGTTATGTAAGGGTAGCTCGTGATGCTGGCTCGACAACGTTTGATGAAGTATTTGAACATGCTGCTGAATCCGGAGCGGAAGATCTTGAAGAAGTCTCGATTGAAGATTTGGAAATTGGTGAAAATATCGGGGCCGATGGTCAAGCCTTATGTGTGGTTGACATCTACACTGAACCTCAAACTACTGGTAAAGTTAGTGAAGGTATGAAGGCACTCGGTTATCTTATTAAGGACATGGGTTTTGAATATATGCCCCAGGAAGATATGTTGGTTGATATCATTGATGAAGAAAATATGGAAAAATTAGATAAAATTATGACGAATTTAGATGATTTAGATGACGTTACTGATATTTACACTAACGTTAAGAGTTTTCAATGAGTGCCCTTTTTACAACCTAGCTTACCGCGATTCTCTTATAACCTTTGCCAGAACGAGTAAGTGAGCCCTGTCCACTAGTCGTGGGAATGAATTTCTGTCTTGTAGGTGGTTTGACGTGATAGAGGCCACCATAAATTTTGTATATAGTAAAGTAGTCAAAAAAAAGGGAAAAGAAAAGAAAAGAACAGAAAAGCGCAGTTAAAACAAATGCAATACGATAAGAGTTAATCTAATTAAACTATAGCTATGAAAATATAAAGAAGAGCATATAGGACCAAAGCGAAGTCGAAAGGGTACAAAATAAATTAATGGGAGTTGGATTTTGGTTACTATTTCATCATCATCAATCAGCCGCTCAGGGGCGAGCGAAAAAGGGTAAACCATAGCGGAGAGTCGCCAAAGCACAATAAAACGGTGTACCGAGAATAATTGGATGAGGGTTTAAGTAAATATAAAACGAAGTTGTTGTGATTATTCATATATCATCGGTACTGTGTTCATCCCTCTCCTATAACTGAATTCGGCTTTGACGCTTATTGACATATATTTGCGAACCACAGAAAACAAAGAAGACAATGTATACGATGACGGCACCGAAAATGGTAGAAGCGACCCTAGATAATTAGTAAAGGTTTATTGAAAAAAATTATAGGTATAAGACTGGACTTACTCAGCACCATTCTTGGGGTCGGTGATACTGCCTACCATAGACTCGTGTCCGCTCTTGAACAACAATCCAATGACGCTCAGGATGGCAATGGCAAAGGCACTTAAAATGGTACAGAACCAGGCTTTGGCGGGGGAAACTACTGGCTTCATTTTGACTTTTTGGGTTATGTGAGATATGTTAAGAGATGAGTATGCGTTTAGCTTCGTCGGAATGCCGAAGTCAGTCTGGTGGGACTCTGAAGGCGCATAATCGCCGCTTTCACTCTTTGCTGGGACTTGTATAGTAAAAGTGTTGCGAATAGTATATACTGTAAGGAGTCTTTTGTTATGGACTATTGGAAGAGGATGCGTAACTGTCGGTAATGGTATCTGAGAATCGGTAATGGTCTTTGAGATGTGTTCTCCGACGGGCACATCGGCCGTTCTCGGCATAGCGGTTTTGGCATACCCTCAAACATTAACCCTCAAACGTTAACCTCAAACGATTACCCTCAAACGGCGACACGGCCTCATTTTTTATTCAGTTCATGACCTCATTCCATCTGATTATGACCCCATTCCATATTAATTCCATTAATCCATCATTTCCGTCAAGTCGTGCAATACTAACCCCATTCGGTGTATGTAGCCCGTATATCGTCTTGGTTTCACGTTTGAGTGTCGTCGTTCACTCCAAGCGACCCGCTAAATAACGTTACGTTCCCGCCCACCGTCCATGAATGCCTTGGTCCATGGTATCGAACTTCTCAAATAGGTTTTGAGGGTGAGTTCAATAAAATATTATCAGATACTCGGTGCTAACTATAATTATATTAGCTTTGCATTACTTTGTAAAATTACTCCATTATATATCACCATTATATTCTATTCTATTTTACTCTACTCTATTTCATTTCATTCTATTCTTTCTATTATCTTTTGTCTATTTCATTGTGGTGTCGTCGTGGATACATTTTCGTGCCTGAAATTTCGCTTACCCGTTTTTCCTTGGGCTAATCGCTTATGCACCATTAATCTCATCGGTCTGATCCCGCTTCACGTAATATAATTTCATTCTTCCTTAGCCCGCTTAGGCTTTACGTTCACCCTCAGTTTTCGTCTTTTTAATTCATTCGCATTATACTTTAATTAGCTCTAGTCTTTCATTTCATTTTCGCTGTTCCGTGTTTATCTCTTTTGCGTCCTGTTTTATATTTCATATTTCGGTAAGAGGCCCCGTATTTCCTGATCCTCCAGCATTGTTGTACATATATAAGACACTCATATTTTTTCAATATGAGCGGAACCCCCACTAAATCTCAATCGGATCATGAAAATGGCGATTTCGCTCGAGTCGTGTTACGCTCCACCGCATCATCGACAGCACCAGCATCAGAATCAGACTTGGCATCCACATCAACAGCATCGGCGGTACTAGCATCCGCACCCATACCCACAGCAACAACAACAACAGCAACAACAACAACAACAACAAAAGCTGCTACTACTACTACGACGACTCCCGATTCATTGAACAATTTAACTGATCTAGATCATAGTATCAGCATTTTCTCATCACCCAATGATGCATTAGCTCAAGTTGAAGATTTGAAATTCTTTCTTGCAACTGCCCCGGCTAATTGGCAGAAAAATCAAATTATAAGACGATACTTTCTGCCCACTGATGAACATATATCATGTGTTTTATGGCGTAATCTTTATCATATAACTGGTACCGATATTGTTCGCTGTCTAACCTTTAGATTTGAAGCATTTGGTCGTAGGATAAAGAATCGTAAAAAATTTGAAGAAGGTATTTTCAGTGATTTAAGAAATTTGAAGACAAACTCCGATGCTGTGCTGGAGGGACCAAAATCGCCATTCTTGGAGTTTCTTTATAAAAATAATTGTATTAGAACCCAAAAGAAACAAAAGGTTTTTTATTGGTTTTCAGTCTCTCATGATCGTTTATTTGTTGATGCCCTTGAACGTGATTTGAAAAGGGAAACTTTATCACAAGAACCTACCACTGAAGCAATCGCTGAACCAGCTTTATCATTTCAATATGATGATAGTAAACCTTTGTTTGAACAATTAACTGATTCAGTTGAATCAAAGTCTGAGAATGAAGTTGGTGCTAGTTTTGGTGGTGTTGGTGTTCAAATAAGTCCTAGTCCTCAAGAAGAGCCAATGCCAACTGTTGATAAAGTGGATATCGCGGAAAAGGTCGATCATACAATCAACTCTATGACTCAGCCGGAAAATATACAATCATCAAGTTTACTCATTAAACCCGTCATTGGACAACTCACAATACCAACACCCTCTACTACCTCTACGACCGAATCTACGGGGAAGGTAATTAATTATAAGATTGAGCCATCATATAATTATATTATTGATCAGCCAGTTATAAATACTTCAACTATAACTTTGTATAATCAAAGTGATCTTTTCAATCCTGCTTCAGCTAAATATGGTGAATTTCAACCAATTAATACGGAAGTTGCTCCTATTAATACCAATATTGATAGTGATTTCCCATTAGATTATTTCCCCTCGTCGACGTTTGAATCTCTGTTCTCTCATGATATCGTTGATACGTCTACATTTAATTCGGCACCCGCGGCGACAGAAATTTCTGAATACTCAAATGACCCAAATCAGGCATATAATTATAATAATAATGAAATTTATTCACATTATTTCCCACCTATAACTACTACATCAAGATTTATAAATCCTGCAACTACTGGTGGATATTTAATGCCTGGCTCAGCGGGGGGTGCACCAAGTTTTCATGGTTTAGATTTACAACAAGCACCAATTATGGGATCAAGGTTACCGGCTGATTTTGCATTACCATTTTCATTTACGGGCTATTCGATGCCTATTCATACTCAATTGCAACAACAGTTACAATTTCAACTGCAGCTGCAACAAGAACAGCAGCAGCAGCAGCAACAACAATCACCGCAACAACAACAGCAACCACCTCAACAATCACCACAACAAACCCGACCTCGACCATTGTCTGACGATAACAGTTATAAATATCCCTATCCCGTATTCAACGGACGAACCAATAATGGCGTTATTAGCCAAGGTGGAAATCTCTCCACCAATAGTTTTGTGATACCACAGGCATATCCGGTAATGTATTCCACAACACCAACAACGACAATTCATCATCATCATCATATAACTTCGCCACCTGTTGTAACTACACAATCTCATACATTGACATCGCCATTACCAATTGATAATCCAAAGGTATGTATCACATCAACACCAAATATTAGTAATGAAGTTCATCATCATCACAAAAGTATTAATAGTAGTGATGATGATCGTGATGATAATCGTGGTAATAAGAAAATTAAGCGATCACCAAGTAATAATAAGAATCAATTGAACGCCAAACGGAATAAATTTAATAATAGTTCTTGGATGCCCGGTGGTGGTGGTGGTGTTAATGAAGTTTTACCAACACCAGGAGAATCGGGTGCTAGTGATCTTTCAGGATTTCCTATTCTTGGTTCATTATACTATAATTATAAAGGTGACGATGATGATGTCTCGGGGAGTGGCGATGATGGAGGATATGAAAATTATGGTGATGATGAACATGAGGGTGATGATGATAATGAGGATAGAAAGAATTTATTAAAGGGTGATATTAAAAATGTTAAAGACACCGATATTCCTGAATCTATAAAGAAAGAAGATGGACAGGATCAGTCTTCAAATCGTGGTGATGTTTTTATTGAAGATTTTCTAGGATTTAGATGAAACCATTCGAGGGAAGCAGGAATGGTGAATTGAGAATGGTGAAATACTACACTACCTAGACACACAAGGTTATAAATACTTTAATCTTTGCGGCTTACTCTTTCGCTGATATTTTGAATTCTGCTGGTTTTGAATTCCTTATGAAACGAAAATTTAACTTAATTTATAATTTATAATATAT
This sequence comes from Nadsonia commutata, assembly GCA_030563525.1. Lineage (NCBI taxonomy): Eukaryota > Fungi > Ascomycota > Dipodascomycetes > Dipodascales > Nadsonia > Nadsonia commutata. The sequence goes on from JAKUCD010000042.1 coordinate 24,563, forward strand.
ATATATTCTTTTTTCTGCTTAGAAAAGCTCTCTGTAAATATTATCACAATGCTCCAATATATAAGGATAAGATTTAATAATTTCCTTCAAAGGACACGTCTTCAAACTATTGGTAATCAAATAAACATAACTGAATAATGCAATATCAATTGAGTTAATTTTACCCGTAGTACCTGAACCATCATCAATATTCAAAAATTTACCATCACCATTAGATAGTAAATTTTCAAACACCGTAAGACAATCTTCAGCCTTGTGAAAGATTTCACTCGTTAAATGATTCTCATCAAATAAATTTTTACCATCTGTACCAGGACGTTGTGAAATAAAGGAGAAAATCATATTATAGTAATGATTTGATGAGAATAATTTTTCACCAATATAAGGATACTTTTTAATAAACTGAAGTGACAATGAGTTCAAATGAGAATTTGACAATAAATTATTCAAGATCGGGACACTCCCAAACCCCTGACTCTTTGATAGGTATAAATGATCTCTAGTGGCCCGATTTCTAGAATCTAATAATGATAAGAACCATGCATCGTTTAAACTATTCTCAATCAAGCTGAAATATATTTTAAACTCGCTTGAGGGGGTGAAAATATTATTAATAATGGTTTTCAATGATGGGTATACCTGACGATTATATTTCCCCTGTTGAGATATCTCTTCATCGATAAGCAATGGTAATTTACCCTCGGAGGCACCGTATTGGGAAATTTTATATAGTGTAACATCCCTAATTCCATTTTGCTTCAACAGGCATTGAACCATTAGTCCCTCGGGGTCAAGAACAATTGAATGATCAATAGCACTGATATCATTCTCGCCTTTATAAAGTTCAGTCTCGTCTTGTTTATATGCGATTTTATCAAAATTGTAAACAAACAATTTTAAAACCTTCTTACCCGCGGATTCGGCCTTGGATGATGAAAATACCACCGATCCCTCGGGCAATGGTGCAGCAGGGTAGACTATTAGCGGGAATGAATCGAAAATACGCTTGACAGAAGCTGGAAGGGGTGGAATAATACTAACCATTTTTGTATGTATCTTTACTTATATATATTGTTAACGTTAGTATGGTTTTGATGATGATCTTCATGCGGGTTTTAATCTGTGGCACGTGATTCCCGAGCCTTGATCGGCCGAACCGAGATAATTATCCTTGACAAGGTATATTTTGCTGTATTGACAAGTATACACATATCGGAAATCACAATATGTTGTGTAGAGTTAATCGGAGATTAGTCTTATTGGCCGTCAAGCGACAATCCGTCTTGTCCGGTGGAAGATGTCTTAGTACCACATTGGTTTCAACGCTGAAAGTCTGGGATAACTCTTGCCGAATGAGACTTAGTGGTCAAAGTGGTAATTCATTCAAATCTATCAGAAGTTACTCTTCGGCTCCCGCCGTTGAGACCGAACCCAAAACTGGTCTTACCATCACTGATCCCTTTGTCCTTTATCAAAACCGTGTAGCACTCGGTCAATTAAGACCTGATGAAGCTCAAGTGCGAGCGGCGTTAGAATTTCAAAAACTTTACTACCGTGTCAAGGATTACGTGCCCGCTGAAGATTTCAGTCGTAAAGTACGGGAACTCACTGAATTACTTAAGCGTGAAATTCAAGAAGAAAAGGACCGTGAAGCCCAATTGGCCCTTGAAGGGAAATCACAAAAGAAAAAAGGTGGGTTAAGTATTTTACAAGCAGCTAGAGCTCGTCAAAAGAAAGAAACTTGGTATGATACTAATCGTCGTAGTCTTGAACTTATTAGAATCCTTAGTGATGAGGAAGAACTTCTTAATTTTAATAGTCCTCAGGGTCTATTAATTCATGGTGAAGTAGGTTGTGGTAAATCTATGCTTATGGATCTTTTCGCTGAATCTTTACCTCATCAGAGTAAGACAAGATACCATTACTCTAATTTTATGTTATCTATTTATGCTAGAATTCATAAGGCTACTGAGAAACGTAAGGCTACCGCTCGATCAACTGAGATTGATAGTTTAACTCAAGAGTATATTTTACTCGAAATTGCTCAAGATTTAGTACGTGAAAATACTGTACTTTTATTAGATGAATTTATGCTCCCAGATATGGCAGCTGCTAAAATTGTCAAGACTCTTTTCACTTATTTTTTCAAACTAGGTGGTGTTCTCGTTGGTACATCAAATCGTTTACCTGAAGAATTATATGCTACGGAATATAAAAAGAATCATTTCTTTTCATTTTATTCCGTACTTCAAGCTCGTTGTATTTCGCACGATATGAGATCTGAGACTGATTGGAGAGAAGTTTTCTCAACTGAAACTAATCAACAAAGTGAACCTGAATCATCATTCTCATTGTCCCCTAGTAGATTCTCTAAAAATTATTATGTGGGTTCCGATAATATTGAACTTACTGATAAGGAATGGAAACAGGCCTTAAAGGCTATTGTACCGGATGTTTCCAAATTAACACCTAATGTTCTTACCATTTATGGTAGACCATTTGTAATTCCTTATCAAGATAAGGATGCCAAGGTTGCACTTTTCAATTTTGATGATTTATGCGGTAAAGCACTTGCATCAGCTGATTATATTTCATTAGCATCAAATTATGAAACTATTATTCTAGATCAAGTTCCGTATCTCTTGATTACAATGAAGAGTGAAGCTCGTAGATTCATTAACTTATTAGATGCCCTTTACGAAAGTAAATGTAAATTGGTTATTAGAGCTGCCGGTGTGCCGGACAATTTATTTTTCCCTGATATGGAATTACCTAAACTCGCCGAGACAGATGAGAATTCAACCAGTGAATCGTCACTTATTTCGGAAATGTATTCTGCAGTTCATCAAGATTTATCTCACCCGTTTAGACCTAATGTTAGTTCTTACGATAGTGATCAACAAGTCATTAACGATAGTGATGTAGGTAATGACCCGGCCAATACACCTAAAGATTTTACAAATCATTCAGCGTTTACCGGTGAAGATGAAAGATTCGCCTATAAGCGAGCAGTATCCCGATTAAAGGAAATGACCGGTTCTGATAGATGGTGGAGTCAAGTGTGGTCCCCTACTAATGAGAGTACTCGATTATGGGAAGAATTTGAAACCGCCAAACCGCTTAGAAATGTCAAGCCTTCTACATCAAGTACCGCTTATGTTAAGGGTATGGATTCAACTTTAATCTATGAAGATATTCAACGGGCCTTTGAAAGCAGACCGGCATTTAATGAATCTCATTTCTGGAGTATGGTATCCTGGGAAAACACTGGTCAAACTCATACAGATGAAATTGCCCAAAAATGGCTTAGAGGAACTGAAATTCACAAGGACCAATAAATATATAAACATGAATAATACTTAATAATTAATATATCAACTATGTAGCTCATTGCATCTAGGGGTTAGGGTAGTCGGATCTGCCAAAGTGATCCCGAAAGCTCGATTTCCAAGTACGTGGGCACAAAACGTGAAATAATATTAAAATTTCGGTAAGTGATTCGCGATAAACTACCGCGTATATAGCTCTTTATCCAACTTCAATTTGGAGATTTTATTGTATTATCTTCAATTGTACTTGTACTAATTAATTTTGTTTCTCAAAAGTTTTGGTTCTCTGATCTCATCAGTAATAGATTTGATTTTTCGGTAAACAGCGCAACTTTCAGCCAATATAGACGCAAGATAATTCACTATGCCCCCCCCTGCCAAGCTCGAAAGAATTTTTGAGAGTTTTACTCATTACGCTCATGATGATTTTTCCTTATTACAAAAGAAAGCAATTAATCTAATCTCAGAGGGTGAGGATATCATCCTTGAAGTTCGTTCAACTGCCAAGAACTCTGCGGTTTTAACTCTTCCTCTAATTGAAAGAATTGATTTAAATTCTCAAGAATGTCAAATCGTATTTTTGACTTCAACTATTGAAGTAGCCAAAAGACTTGCATCTGATATTAAGGAAGCACTTAATATGGCAGATTATAAAATTAATGTTCATATCTGCAAGGACTCAACGCCCGTTTTCAAAGATTTCATGGCATTGAAAAAGAATATTCATATTGTAACTGGTAGCCCTAATAGAATTCATAATATGATTACTTTAGGACATATCCCTATTGAGAAATTGAAAGCCTTAGTGCTTTTCGACTTCGATTATTTATTCTTAAGAAATTTTAAAACTGAAGTTTATGATACCCTTTATAAAGTGCCTACTAGTCGTCCTCGTCCTCAACTTATTATTTCAGGTAAGAGTTTAGGTGATGGTAATTCTGATATTTGTACTAAATTTATGCATAACCCCTTGACCCTTAAAATTAATGATGATGATGGTCCTGAAATTATTGAAAATTCTAATACCGAATCATTGTTAAATGATGATGAAGAAAAATTACTCAAAGAGGCTGAAGCTGAATTAGTTCATGATAAGATTGAAGAACCTATTACGGAAATTGAACAAGAAATTGTGGAAGTTGAATCTAAGAAAATTGAAGAGGCTGTTGAAGAAGAAACCGTTGAAGAGGCTGTTGAAGAAGAAACCGTTGAAGAGAAAGCCGCCGCTGAAGAGGAAATCGCCGCTGAAGAGGAAACGCCCGCTGAAGAAATCACCGCTGAAGAAGAAGAAGCTGAAGAAGAAGAAGCTGAAGAAGAAGAAGCTGAAGAAGCTGAAGAAGAAGAAGCTGAAGAAGAAGAAGCTGCTGAAGAAGAAGCTGAAGAAGAAGAAGCTGCTGAAGAAGAAACTGCTGAAGAAGAAACTGCTGCTGAAAAAGAAGTAGCCGAAGAGCAAGCTACTGAAGAACATGATACTAAAGATAAAGCTGTTGAAGATGTAGCTGAAGAAGAAGCTGCTGAAGGAGAGGCGGTTGAAGAAGAAGCGGTTGAAGAAGAAGCGGTTGAAGAAGAAGCGGTTGAAGAAGCCGTTGAAGGAGAAACCTTTGAAGAAACCGTTGAAGAAGAAACCGTTGCTGAAGAAACTGCCGAAAAACAAGCTGCTGAAGAAGAAACTGCTGAAGAAGAAACTGTTGAAGAAAAGACCGAAAATAATTTAGTTAATAGTGGTTTAACCCTTCAAGATATCAAGCCTCTTAGACAAATTTTAGCAAGCATAAGCCAATCTGGAAACAAAAGCGAAGATGATAGCACATTTATAGCTCAAGTGAAGGATAACGAAGTTATGGTACGTGCGTTGAATGCTAACGGATTCAAATCATTGACATCTAGTCAAAGTTTATGTTTAGAAAGTATTTATAATGGTGAAGATTCAATTTTAGTTGATCAAGAATTGGTTGAAAAGAAGATTAATATTATTGCTCCCGTAGTACTAAAGGTTGCATCAAATAAGAAGACTGCTGATAGTAAAACTAAGGGTAGCCAAGTATTATTTGTTGTGCCAACTAAGGGTATGGCTCAACAATACCAGAAGCTTGTTCTCTCTGTCGCTGGATTTGACTCTGATATTAAATGTCAAGTTTGCGTTGGTGGATCACCAGTTGCTAAGGATATTAAGGTCTTGAAGAATACCAATACTGATATTATTATTGGTACACCAGTTAGATTACTTGATTTGATTTTAGGCGGGAATTTAATTGTCAGTGACTTGGAGTTAGTAGTCTATGAGGGTGGTGATGAATTAATTCAGGGACAACTTAAAGATAAGGTAACTGAAATTAGTAACGCAATTTCGAATCGTAATAAGGAATTTCAGGTTGTATTTCAAAGTAATTTGTTGAGTAAAGACGTTTTCGAATTCGCTACAAAGGTGTTGTTCAGTCAATCTTCGAGTACTAAAATGATCTCTTCGAATGACAATTACAAGACCGATCACTCTCGTGGTGAGAAATACGATGTTAATCAAATTTATTTCAATATCACTAATGAATACTTTAAATTAGGGCTTTTAGGTGATATTTTAAAGAATACTTTCACCTCCGTTCCTTGTGTGCTCTGTAGGGAAAGCAGCGAAGAGTTGATCAAAGAATTTTTAGCATGGAATAAGTTATCTTCTTCAGTAGAAATAGTAAGTTTTGATGAAGAAACAGATGCCATCAAACTTGCTTCCGCCGTTTTGACCGAGTCACAAACCAGGTTAATCAATTTTGATTTTGAATGGGATTCGGCTGCCGATCAGACTAGTTCCCTCCAAGCGAGTGGATTCAATGGTGTCGTAATTAATTTAATCTGTGAGTCTAAGTCAGAGTAAATTAACTCTCGTACTTGAAAGAGTTATTTATCATTTTAGTTTTGTCCTGTTTATAGTTTTATCGTTTTGGGAATAGAAATCATTTATTATTCAAGTTTTGGTCTCATCAAAGATAAAAGAAGTATATTATTAGAAGTGTATTATTTAAAAGGTTTAGATAGATGAGACTAAATAATTAATTATATGAAGGGCTTTATAAAAGCTCTTTTTGTTGATGTTATTCCTCAACTGTGAATATTAGAAATATGTTTAGCTCTCAATTGTAGCGCTAGCACCAAAACTTTTGAAAATGGCCAAGTGAAAAATTTACTGATAATCTTATCAATGACAACTAGTGTGTATATGCTCAGTTTAACACCACCATGATGGATATTTATGAACTGATCGCATAACTTATCAGTGGGAAGTTCAAGTAAATTAGCGTATACAGGATCGTCCAAGATCATCTTTGAAAATTTATGATCGAGTGAAGCGATCGAAGGATTGTTATTAGCAGGAGAAGAACCATGGGTATTATGATTGTTATTCTTGTTGTGGTTGGTATTATTGTTAAGTCTTCGTCGACCGTTATCATTTTCGATCGCTGAGGATGGAGCTGATGGCGATAATTGCGAAGACATTTGATGTGGTTCCGATGACGATTGAGTATTTACTGAAGAGATTGATACACCGGTAGAACCTGCCACGTCAAAGTGAGGCGGAGAAGAAAATGTGGATGACATAGATCCGGATCCTGGAGTCAAATGATGAGAATGGTTACTGTTTCTAGGGTGCATCGTTGATTGTTGATTTTGATTCTGATTCTGACTTTGATTTCGATTTTGTCCGTTATTAGTAGTGGCTACCATGAATGATGAAGCATCATTTTGCGTCTCTAAATCAACGTCCTTATACCTATTAATGACATTAAGAATTCGGGATAAAATCTTTTGAATTCGAGAAATGATGAGACATTCTTGATGGCTTACTTCGGGATCTGTAGGATGTGTTTGGCTATTATTTTCACTATTGCGTTTCAAATATTTCAATTCCAAACGACGGAAAAATTCTGAGATAATAATAGCACAATCGAAAAGAGCAATTAAGTTATGTATAAAAGTCTGATTTGCTAGAATATGATTTCTAGTCCCAAATTCCGGTGAACGAGTAGGATCAAATGAGTTTGGAGTATGATTATTATTTGAATCGTAACCGCTGTACATAAGTCTAGTAGCGTGATTCTCCCACAAAGAAATAATATCAGTAGAGTACGAGGTAGCCTCTAGTAATCGTTTAAACAATAGCGGTGATGCCATGAATCCCTGACCTAAATTATCCAACTCTATATTCATAGCACTAAAATTTCTTTTCCATAGCGAATCCTTGACCCGTCGTAAATCAATGTGAATATAAATATGAGCTAGAGACGATAGGGGGATAGCGTCAATAGTTAGTAAATTATTTTGCATATCATTAGCCTTTGCTCGCGATCGTTTATCGTCAGTATTACTATTGTTGTCCTTGGCTCCGGCGGTAGTGTCACGCTTCGGATTCAAAGAAGCAAACGGTGATGCCGACCAGGTTGCCTCCCAGGCACGTAAAATAGTTTCCATGGACCGTTTAGTGATCGTAGTAGTATTTGACACAGGCTTAGATGTAGGAGGTGATCCTGATGCCGAGGCAGGTGTTGGTGACGTTGATATATTCGGTGGTGAGGTTGACGAAGAATTAGCATTATCATTATAATTATTTCGAACAATTTCCAAATTAATCCCGTAAATCAATGATAAAAGACTGAATTGCGAAACATTACCATTAATTGGTTTATTATGCATTAAGCGATTTAAGTAATTGGTCGGATAAGAATCGCCAATAACAATCTTCTTAACGTTATCCTGAGTACTGGTAATTTTATTAACCAAGAAATTTTCTTGCAAATTAATTTGAAATAATTCCCACCATTCATTAACGGCGCTAGCATTCCATAACGATTCATTACAAGGAGTACCACATTGAATAAGTTCATTAGCTAATGCAGAGGGAGCATTGAATGCTAATTGAACTAAACTGGACAAATTATGAATAACGTGCATTGTTCTAATTCTTTCTTGAATATTGATAAAGTAATCCCATTTTTCATCAAGAACGGTAAATGCATTAAACATATCAAAATCGAAGGATGATTCTCGATTCAAATGAGATGCCTTAGCTAATACGATTACTGCTTTAAATTGAGCCATCGCAATTTCATTTTTGACGGCTTCATCATTGAAAAGTCCATAAATTACCCCTAATAATAACGCTTGAATAAGCCATACCGGTGTAACCATAGCCGACATAATATTAGATGATGGGTTTGTGGTATTTGAACTCACTGAATCAAGAGAGCCGCCAGACCCTCCCGCGGTCATTGTATAATTATTATTATAAAATGGGAACGATCCATTTTTGCTTTTACTCTTGTGAGCCTCCAAGTAAACATGAACGCAGCAACGAGAAATTTCAAATATATTAGCCGCATTTTGATACTCGAAAAGGTATAATGCACCAATTGCCGCCATAGAGAGCGCTAATGGGATATTATCCTTACTGAATGTTAGAGAACTTAGATGTAAGAATGGCATATGATTATGAAAGTACTCATCGTAAGCGTTGATATATCGTTGTAAATCAATTGTTGACGGTAAATGCGGTAATTGATTAGACGTGAACGGAGTAGGGGTCAACAAGGTATTTAAAATATGTAATCTTAATTGTGGTGTAATTATAGGGATATTAGATCGGTAAAAATTGCTATCGTTATTATTATCATGATGATTATTATTATCCTGTGATTGGGAGTTATTATAATTATGATTATTATGGTGGTTAAAATTATTGTAATTTTGATTATTGTAATTCTGATTTTGATGATTGCTGTAATCGTTCGTGGCAACATTAGATCGACCACTATTGAGAAATTCGGTAAAGTTAGAGCAACTATTAGTTAAACTTGGTGGTGGTGGAACATTATGTAGTGCCGATAATTGAAGTGATGGTGCTGAATCCTTTGGTAGACCGAAATCATCGAAAAAGTCATTATGACCTTGATACTGATTATGGTTATGATTTTGATTTTGATTTTGATTGTGATCGCGATTGTGATTATTACTCATTTCATTTAAATTAACCGTTGAACCACGTTGCTCCATAATCAAATATTCATTATTGAAACTAAAATCAAATGGTTCAAGAGGATCTTGCACATTAGGATTAAGCATATTTAAATTAAAGTCAATCCATGGTTGTTGCGCTTGTTGGCCGAAATGATTACTGTATTCCAGTTCCTTATCCATAAGCCTTTGTTGATAAATAAGATGTTGCTGTTGTTGTTGTTGTTGTTGTTGCTGTTGTTGTTGTCCTGGCTGCAGGTGAGGTTGTAGGGGACGATTATTATGAGGATGATATTCAATACCTGATAAATCTAACATTGAATCTGAATGAGATCCTTTGACATCAGATCTTACTGAACTTTTTGAAACATTAGTATTGCTATTATCATTGCTGTCAATATCCGTGGACAGCTTTACCGCCGAATCCAGTTCATTAATAATCGATGTCAATGAAGAAACAGCGCTAATGTTCGCTGAGTTTGTATCACTATGAATAGGTTTTTCAGGATTATTATCATTAGGTTTGTTGTATTCATCTTTGATTTTGATGTCTTTCGTTCTACTTGTTAAATCCAAAGAAACCTCAGTCTTTATAACGGGTTTGTTCTGTGATGCCTCCAAGGCATCAGCACGTCGCTTAGCGAATGATGATCTTACAAATTCATGGCCATCATCATTAAATAGCATAGTACTAGGATTAACGTAAAAAGACGAGGATGTACCTAATAACTGAGGATTTATAAACCCAGCTGTATTAGCCGTAGATGAATCATTCTTGTCGGTGCCGTTATTCTTGCTGGTATTGCTGGAAGTATCGTGAGAATTTGGTGACTCGTCGGTTTCATTCAATGAAAAGAAATCGGCATCATCATGACCATGAACGCCATCATGTTTCAAAGATGAGTGGTGACCCAAAGTATCCCAATCACCATCCTGTAAGAAATTTAACGGTAAAAGTTGCGGGGTTGAGAATCCAACTTGATTAGGCGCATACTGGTCGACATTTGAATTTTCGGGGTTTGAAAGGTGGTTGGCATCATCGTGCATCCCTTGATTATCAGAGTTTTGATTATTTTGAGAATCATTTGGATCATGATTATTATCATCAACGGGTTTATCCAAGGTGTGATCATTATAATAATTGTTTAATTGTTGTTGTGGTATATCACGCGTTTTTTTGTATGAAGCACTAGAAACTGCTGAGAATGAGGTCGCACGTCGTGATCTATGGGTGGGTCCATTTACCCCGGATTCTGCAAAGTGATCCATTGGGTTCGTGTTACCGTGAGAAGTATGAAAAGGAATGTAAGGACTATATTCCGGGAATCCACTTTCATCAGTTGAATTGATACTGTGGTTATTACCATTGTTGTCAAAATTCAAATTCAAGTTAAGGCCAGTGGATGACGGTGGGTTTCGACATTGCCCCACAGTTAATTTCTCATTATTAAATAAAGCCGGCGCATTCATTTCATTGAGCGTAAAGGGAAAACCTGAACCATTTCTGGGCGATGTAACTGATAATGTAGTAGATTCGTCACTTACTGGGGTGTGTAAGTCGTCTACCGAAGTAGAAGGATGACGATTATCCTGAAGCGTACGACGCTGATTATTGCTACGACTACTACTTCGACTATTATTATTGTTGTTATTACTCCCTCCATGAGTTGGATTACCGGCACTTGGTGTAGGTGAGTTGGGAGTAGTACTTGTTACCGAGGTATTTGAGGTAGTAGATCTTTTACGACGACGTGAAGCGTCATCATCATCCGGGAACGATGCATGAAGTTTCTGTTTATGCCTTAGTAAGAGATCACGTCTAGCAAAACACCTTTGACACATGGGACATTGAAATGGTTTTTCCTTTGTATGAGACCTTTCATGTCGTTTAAGATGCTCTAAACGGGCAAACGAACGCGTACAAATCTGACAAGTATGCGGACGGGGTTTGTCGGTCTTGATCAGCGTAGATTTAGGTGGAATAGGAATAGTACTCCCCAGGGGTAACACTATAGATTTACCATCAGAGGTGGTGATAGTGGTACCTGCCGCAGTCAGACGAATTGATGAGCTATTAAGAAGGGCCGAGCTGGGGTCAGACGACGACGAAGATGACGTTGACGCAGACGTGGACGTCGGTATAGGCATATTCGACGGAGATGGGGTGTCCAGAGGGTGGCCAGTGGAAGTCCTGAAGGTCGGGTCGGCCATTATAATGGCCGAGTTAAGCGCGCGTACTGAATTGAGCACGGGCCGGGCTGAAGCTTAGTGCGAGATGCGCCGGTGACAAAAACAAGGGAAGCGATGTAAAGGGCAATGGTTCAAGAGTTTATTAGACGGTGTAAGTCGTAGTACCCGAATTAACACAAGTCCGGAAATACCCTGCCTGAATGCTAATTAATCAGTTGATCAAGAATACCTCAGCGAAAGTAAGATTCGCGATTCGTGCCGACTCTGTCCTTACCGGTCTGAGACCCGGGGAGAAGGTAAACCTCGACAGCCGCGCTGACTCAGCTAGAGCGGGGTACATATGATTATGTCAGTATTTCAGTGTGTTGCCTAAGATTATGTCATTGCTGATAGGTTCATATCTGGTGTTCAAGCTACAACATTAAGAAAGATTTCCGTTGGGTTCGACATTAGTAGATATTGGGATAGATATTCTCTCGTGGAGTTGATTAAATTGGAAAGAGGTAACGAATAGCTTCAATTAAATTATAGATTAATAAATAGATAAATTATGATGATAACATATGATTTTTGTTTATTTTTAAGTGGATAAGATCTTTTCCATAGTAGAGATCAAGATATCGGCATGCTTTTGTTCAAAGACCAACATAGGACGTAACCTGACAGAATCTTCACCACAACCACCGATATTGATACCTTGATTTCTCATATTTTTAACAAAGGCATCACGATCACTGGCCGAAGAAGAGTTCCAAGCAATAAATGTACCTTGGCCCTTACCACGTAGACGGTTAATAGTACCGGGATAACGCTCGGCGAGGGTTTGTAACTTATCAAAGAGGTATTCACCAACAACCTGAGTCTTATTAACTAAATCATTAGCCTTGGCCTCTTGGTAGATAGTACGGGCAATAATGGCTCTAGCTGGGTCACCACACCAAGTGTTGAATTGACGGTAGGGCAATTTAGGACGAACTTCACGGTTATTGTAGTAGAAGCCAGCAGCTTGGAACTTCTTGGAGAAGGTAACAATATCGGGAGGGTTAGTAAGATTCCAGTGTTCATGAGCCCAGAATTTACCGGTAGCACCAACACCAGTTTGAACTTCATCGACAATCATGAGGATCTTTAACTTTTCGGTAATTTCACGTAAACCCTTGAAAAAGGCAGGTGAAGCATGATTATCACCACCTTCAGATTGAATGGGTTCAACGACAATGGCAGCGACAGTTTGAGGCCATGACTTAATAATGCGTTCAACTTCAGCTAAACAACGAGCTTCTTCAGCATCATTTTCGGCTTGATTCTCTTCAAGGGGGTACTTCAATGAGGGGAAGGGAGCCTTGGGCCAGGGAAAGGCGGGGATATCTAATTTATGTAATGCCTTCGATCTGGTAGTTGATAATGAACCGAATAATCTACCATGGAAGGCATGTTCAAAGGATAAGATTGCTAATTCAGGAGAACCAGGCTTTTGATTATTCATAGAAGATTCCTTTTCTTCAGTAGTGAAATCAACATCGTAACCACCTCTAAGCATTTGAGACTTCCAAATGAATGCTGCCTTGTAAGCTTGCTCATTAGCATCGGATCCCGATAAGGCACACCAAACTTCAGTTTGACCAGGGGGTGCGGCGGCTAAGATACCTTCAGATAAAATACTTTCATAATTCTTTGAGGGGAAATTACCTAAAGCAGGACGATTAACTAAAGCAGAAACCATTTCATCTGATCTAGCGGCCTTGATCAAACTAGGATTATTGTAACCAATGGCAATTGATGAGATTTGAGCATAAACGTCCAAGAGTAAATTACCATCAACGTCAGCAATGTAATTACCGAGTGATTTATCGTAATCCGCCATAAAGTAAGCAGCACGAGTATCGAACTTTTCACCTAAACTGGCAAGAGCCTTAGCGGTCTTAGCACCAGGGATAGACTCAGTGACAACTAAGGGTGCCTTGGGTTCTTGCGGGAAAAAGGCTTCCGCGGCCGAAGTAGTAGCGCCTCCAATAGACATTTATAGTGTTTGTGTTTAGCTTAGAGTATTTTTATAGCTTTAAGCTTGATTAACGAAAGAAGAAGTGCAATGGTAAGTGGAATACCCCTTTTTATATCTTCAGGGGCGCTTATTCTCCTTGATTCCACTATCATTTGCCGCGGGCAGCGGGAGCATTTACCCCACCATTTAGCCGCCATTTACAGGTTTCCGCCGGTGCTCGGGGCGGCTATCTCTAAGCGGTTAAACGTGCATTATACATGAGATACTCATCGATATGACCTGAACTATATTATTTGTATATTTTCAAATATGCTTTATTCTCTAAATATATTTATTATTATTATATCTTTCTATAATAGTTTTTTTTATTGTCTGTAATCACTAACATTACTGCGAACCCGCATAAGACTATCGGCGGTAACTAATTCGGCCAAATCCATGGAAGTCCTTATACCATGATTACGCGATGATTCAGTATACTCAACTGAAAATCTGTTATGACCATTGGCCGGGCGGTTATTACCACGTGTGGCACCAACACCGATTTTATCATCCTCGGCATCATCTTCATCGTACTGATTACCATTTCTAGATGATACATTAAAGTCAAACGTAGATTGTACGGAGTCCGCGCGTTGATGGTATTGACTTACATCTTGCATAGGGTAAGCTCGCCCTGCGACGAAACCGTCTTCATCTTCATCATCGCTAACTACGGTCTTCTGAACACCGAATTCTCGGTTGGACATTACCATATTTAATGAAGGTACATTACTATCACAGGGTGCTAAATGATCAAAATGACCCGCCAACCAACGTTCACGAATAATTTGAACATCTTCAGGTTGGAAAATACTTTGAAATACCATATAAGTGAAATGGGGTAATAAACATACAACTACACCCAATAGTGTACATACCCAATACCCAAGATTACCAAACATGATTGCCCCCGATTTATAAAATTCTGAAGAATATGTGAATGATGAATAAGCGCCTGTCCATAGGTATACAAAGATACATGAAATAACCACAATGACCATTGAAAGCCAGTCCCAACGATATTGATTTAGTAGAACGTATGCGTTACATGAAATAACAGCAATCGAACAAACGATAACACCCATTTGGAATCTATGATCAGTAGGTAACCCTGATGTATTAGTAAATCCACCTAAATTGTATAATAAATAAGGGAAGAAGAATGAAATAACCGATTGATAAAGGCCGTCCAACATGTAAATCCAAATTTTTAATTGTGACCAGCCAAGTCTTAAAATACCGTTACGGTACAATTGCGGGACATTTAATGAAATACGATCATCGACATCCTGATCCAAGACACCCATAAAGATAATGGGTAACGAGGTAAACGCTAAATTGTAAAACATAACAAAGGTATAATCAAAGAGATATGAACCATCGAAATCATTATAAACACCATACCAGAATAAGGTGAATGTGAATACAATATTTTTATAAAAGAAATTAGGAATCATTTCACTCAATCTTTTATAACTCCAACGGCCGTGAACTAATAATAATCTTGTTAAGAATCGGAATTGGCCTAACGCATAATCTGATGACATTGCCGCCTGACGACCCTCTTCACCAACGATACCAACGCCAATATCAGCTTCCTGAATCATTGCAACATCATTAGCACCATCACCGATAGATAGAGTCATAACACCTAGGGTATTTTTAACTAATCTTACCACATCGGCCTTTTGAGCTGGTGAAACACGACAACATAAGACTGATTTACATTGTTTACACAATAATAAAAATTTCAATCTCAATGAATCATCTAACGCTAATTTAAGCGCATCACCATCGATAATAACAGCATATTTAGGTGAAGGTGGTGAATGATCTAATTTAGCATGAGCTAATTCTTCGTCCGATCCCGTCATACCAAAATATTTAGCTAAATATTCAGTCAAAATAGCATCACATGAAGCTCGGCTATTATCATCGACTTTAATAACGATTAATTCCATATCACCATCCAATAAATTACATGAGAACCCAATATTAATTGCTGTTTCAATTTTATCACCAGTGAGTACCCATAATTTAATACCTGCCATACCCAGAAGAGCGATAGAATCCGGTACACCATCTTGAAGACGATCTTCAATAGCAGTACCACCTAAAAGTGTTAAGTCACGTTCAATTAAATCAGCTATTTCCTCCATACGATCCTCACGATTTGTGAGAGCCGCTGATGCTTGTTGATGACGAATATTCCAATCTTGATATTCTTGAGCACTTAATTCCTTTTCAGCGATACAAAGTGTTCTAAGACCCTCATTAGCAAAATCTTGAAGGTGTTGAGCTGTCACTTGACATAATTTTTCCATCTCGGGATTATTTTCAGATTGTTTTAATCTTGAATAAATAATACTATCGGCTCCCTTACATATAAGCATAATCTTTTCACGTTCACCTGTAATTTCATTAGCTGGGAATTTAATGATTGCACTCATTCTCTTACGAGTAGAATTAAATTCTAATGTATTTAAGATCTGAATTTCTTGAATGTGACCTTGAATATTTACAATAACACCACGCTGTGTACGTTCAACAAATGTGAACCCCATATCATTAGCGGTAGCCACGAGAGCGGCTTCATCGGGGGATTGAGCCTTAAAATCTCTCTTACCGGGGTATTTATCACTATTTTCAGTAATTACCGAATGACACAAAGCAAGAGCTTGCATGAAATGACGATTAGCATCACGTTGTACCTCACCAGCAGAACCATTAAGATTATTAACAAAATCAGTTGAAATAAAAGTAACATCATCATCGTATAATTGATCATTATCATTAATATCTCTCAATTGATCAATCATAACCCTTTTATCTGATTCAATTTCCTTTCTCATGGCATTACCCTCAATTTCGGTATTAACACCTAATCGCTTTCGCATACCAGCATAGGCCTCAGTGTAAGCCTTACCGTAATTAACACCATTAATAGTACATTTCTTAAACTCCATAACATTTTGCGTTAATGTACCGGTCTTATCAGAGAAAATGTATTCAATTTGGCCTAAATCATCAGAAATATTCCATGATTTAGGTGTGCAAGGGTAATCGAGCGGTTCATAGTACATATGAGTATCGGAATAAATGAAGAATGCTTGAATAGTTTTGATAATTTCAATAGAAATGTATAGCGAAATAGGAACTAGTGATTGATAAAGAATTACTGATGCCCAGAACGTAACTAAACCATTAATTGTTGCCGTACCACCAATTGAACCAAATTCAAAATATGTAATTGATGTATTAGCTTTCCCCCATTTAACACTTTCAATAATACCCGAGACTAAACAAAGAATGAATAGTAAAGCGAAATTTACAATAACACTTGTATTTAGTTCACGTGATATCAGACTTCGTTTCGTTGGAGTTATACCGGCATTTAACATAATTTTACTATCAGTACCTGTAAAGACCACAACACCAATAACCCATTCAGTATTACGTAATGAACAACCACGAAGTAACATGTTATTAATAGTAATTGGTTCAATACCACGTGGATCATCGTCATCATTATAGGTATCGAATTCTTCATCATTGTCGTTATCATCCTTATAAGGATGCCATTTTGCGACAGCATTATAAGAGTAAAGATTAGCATGAGGACCCTCAGATTCAATCCAAAATTTAGCTCTTGCACAATCAGAGGCATGTTTAATACCCTCACCACATTTAAGTGCTTGTCTAATCTTTAAATTTGTTTCACCATCCAAATTCTTGGTCTCAACATAACAAGCACCATCAGTATCAGAAGTTGACAAAATAACAATATCAGCGGGTATTTCATCATTATTTTTAATTCTAACAAAATCACCTACACGAACTGATTTCCAATAATCAACTTTGAATTTTGCTTCAGCGAGACCACTGGGGTGCATATCGGGATTTATCACTGATAATGACTTGGAGACATCATAACCCTGACGGCCACGTTTTGGTCTAGTGGTATCTTCAATAGGGATGGAAGACAGTTCTTCCTGTTCTTCTTCTTCTCCATGGAAGGGATTAGATGGGTGGAATTGACTTGATTGACGACGATGGTGACGATTGGATTTTTCATCTCCTTCACCCTGATAAGCATTAAAAATTGATGTATTATCGGTGATTACTGATTCAATAGTTTTAGTACAGGTTAGGTTATTATCTTCATCGTTGGTATGATCAGCATGCGATCCCTGAGAGGCTGATGAAGATGATGACTTTTTCTTTGACTTGAATAATGAACTCATAAATCTTGAAAGATTTATAATATTTCTAGTATTTGCCTTCTTAAATCTTCTCCATACTGAAACATTTTCATTAACGACATTAGCATTGATATTATGATTTAAAATCTGGGTATGAGTATTATTTAACTCTAAATCCAATACTGTTCTTCTATAATCTTCAATCGCGTCCTTGAATGCTGTAATTACAACAATAACAATGATGGGAACAGCGGCCATACCGGGAGAAGTAACACCGAAGATTGAAAAAATACCCAAAATAACAATAAACAAGAAATAAACATTTGCGACATTTTGAAATTGAAAAAATAAATTTTTGGGTATAAAACTTAATGGCGTATATTTAGTTGTACGAATTTTGTTTCGGGGGAATGTTTGAATTGGGGCATTTGTTTCGAAATTAATCATATTATCCGGTAATGGCATATTAAGATAAATTGATCTTGGTTGAGATATGTCGGTAGGATCGTCGTGAGGGTCAGATATATCCGAAAGATTAACATCACTATTATCTTTATTTGGCTGATGATGACGTCCGAATAATGATTTTGTACGTTTAGGACCATTAACATCCTTTGTCTTTCTACGACGTTGAGTACCCCATCTTCTACGTTTTGTGGTTGTTAATTTGCGATCCATTGGATTGGAAGAATTATCGGATTTTTTATTAGGTTCAGACATTTCATGATCCCATTCAGATATATCCAGAGCCGGTGAATCCATGAATGAGTAGGGAGAACCTGGGTCCTGTACAGATTTATGATTTAGCGTACCTGAAGGTTCTGTATGATGATGTAATCGGCTAGGCAAAGTAATGATTGTATTTTTCAGGGTAGGACCAAGTTGTGGTGATGTAGATTCTGGGGGTGATAATGAAGTTTCATCATAATCACGTGTATATTCATGAATAACTTGACTAGTTGTCATATTATCCCGGTACTCGCGGCCACGGGGCGGTGCCGATAATGAAAAGGAGGGTTCATCAGACTCTGTGGATTCGGCAAAGGCGATATGACGAGATGATGGATTCGATTCAAATGGGTTATTATGATCAGACACCGTCATGATGTAAGTAAAGAGAGAGTGGTCTTGAGTTGTTGAAACGAAAGGGAGTTGTGATGATTTTAGCCTTTCGAATAAAATAAAAACAAAAAGAAAAAAATAGTGGCCTTTTCAGAATAAAGGGATTAATGAGATTCCCAGTGTAAGAATCAAGACGTCCAACGCAGTTCGGGATACCACCAGGTTAGATTATTTACGTTGACCGCGTTGAGAAAAAAATGTTAAAACGGTCCGGAAAGAGCCGGAACGCGCCGAACAGAGTCAGGAAAACGAGTGAAAGCGAGTGGAGCACGCGAGGGGGTCAGACAGTTCAGGTTAAGTGCGAGCGAGCGTGACAGAACCGAAAGTGTAGGTTTCTCCGTAGTCGAGCGAGTGAACGAGCGAACTTTGAAGGTGAGGACGGCGGAAGCGGAAGCAAAGGGGGTTATTCCTGATGTCTGGTGGGAGTGATGAAGTGGGCCACCGGAGTCGGGATGATTGGGGACTATCACGGGGGGGTGTTATAAGGGCATTTGATCTGAGGGTAGCGGTGGTTAGGTGGATGGTATATATGTATGGTATATTATATTATATTTTTCTCTATTTTTGTATATTATATGAACCCTCAAGCCAGTTCAACCGCGTTTGTGGGCACGATCTGCTTGATGACGAATTCCTCGGATCCAGGGAATGACTGATCACACTGATCACGGAAATGGCAGGCAGTGGAAGAACCAAGAATACACCGGTTGGTAAGCAATATGGTATATTGAAATGGTTTCAAAGAGTATATAATGGGTAGCATGAATAGTATAATTAGTTTCAGTCTACCCCAGGACCATCTCATTCGTAGAACCGCCCGTTCGGGGCTACGTAATATGATGTAGTTGGGTCAGGGCGCTTAATGGAAATGGTACTCGTGTATTATTATTATTCTTTAATAGAATTTTATTAATTCTTGATAGCATGCGTTATTTGAGCCTTTGCTGGTTTGGATTAATCATATACTTATATTTATATATTTTCAACTAAGAGGTTGTTAACTCAGAGATACTTACTAAACAAGGCCGCGGCCTTATCTCTACCATCTTCCACTACATCACCGTGACACATAATAACCCGTTTGAAATCCCAATTCATAATAGCCTGAATGTCTCGTTTATTCTCGTCATTTACCGGTAATAAACTAGATATGGCAACTCGTCTCTGGAACCATGAATTCATATACATGCAATTCATTAACTTTGAAAACACTCCGGCCGTGGGACTATGGCCACTCTTTGAGTATTGTTCGAATCCCGGTCCATTAAACAGTAAATCAGCAACAAGGAGCGATTTTGACTCTAAATGGAACAGTGCCAATTCCTTATTATGATGGCCTGGCACATATTGCCATTTAACACTTGATTTGATTTCATCGGGGAAAGTTAAGGTATCAGGTGATCGATAATTTTCCGCCGTGAACTCATAATCAACTTTAATTGATTCGCCTAATTTGGCCTGAATACCCTCAACGGCAATAACCTTTGCATCAGGGAATTGCGCCTTCCATGACGCTAACCCCATGTAATGTTCAACGTCTGGTGCCACTAAATAAGCTACCGTAGGTGGTTTATCACCCTCATTAAGTCCTGTTAATACTGACTTACATTCTGGACCCCAGGGAACAGGCGCATAAATCATTAATCTTGTCTCCTGGTTGGTGATCGCGGTGGCGTAACTCTCGGCCCTGAGGGTGATGAACGATGTACGAGCACCGAAATACACGTAATCGCCTCTTGTGAAGGGACAAGAATGGATTGTTAGTTGTGGTGTTAATCGTCGACTTACGCCTCCAATGGGATTACTGTAACTCATGATGTGTAAATAGCTGATAGTGTTTGTTATCAGGGAGAGTGGAAGAATGTTTAAATCACAATTCAGCCTCTTATTGGATTGCTTGCTGCATTTTTCGAACAAAAAAACTCGAACCTGAGTGATTGGATATGAATGAATTTTCAATATACGTTTATATATATATATATATTCGTTAATCTCTTTATGAGTTCTCGTTCAATTCTCATTGTTCGAACTTCACTCCCACTGTGCATTCTTGTGTTTAATTTGTGCTATGGGTATGCCTATTGGTTTAGTCTCTCTCTTCGTAAATTTATTTGCATGACATTTTTTTTTATTTGTATTTCGAAACCTTTGTTCATTCCCATATTTAACTTATTCCATTTTACTTTATCTTATTGATTATTTAGATTATTTTTCTTTTTGATTGCTTAATTGGCCTTGTATTATTTGTATGAAAGAGAAATCTAAGACTAAACGAGTCCATTAAAAAAAAATTAATCTTGAAAGAAAATAATAAAATATGAAATTAAATAAACTAAATGTGGTGATAATATTTCATGAACAGTAATAATATAATATAACAATATGCTGAGTTTACGATAGATTTGCTAATACAAAAACCTACAAAACTTACAAACCTCCATCATATTGATACACATCTTTATTCCCACCTTTGAGAGAACCTTCCTTTAATTATTCCAGGTTCAATATATAGTCACTAATATACATATATTTACTATACCTAATCTTTCTTTGCATCTTTTTCCTTTACCTTTCACATTTATTTCACTTTCATTCACTTCGACACCTTCAAACTCACAAACAAACTAACTCACTCAAATACCAATTAAATTAAAATAATCAATTAAACCCATGACAGCCATAGCTAGAACAATTAATTCAATTGAATATATTCAAAAGAATTAACTAATATTTTATCATATTCGTAGTAACCAACACCCCCACCTCCGCGTACATTACCTCCCGTATCATACATCCCATCACAGTGTCGTGGACATTTTTTTTCACTACAGCTCAATTGACCCTTTCAAAAGGCCCTTCCCCTTTACCCCTTTTTTAACAACAAACAAACAAACAAACAAAATGTCCATTGAAGAAATCCACGAACACGAACACGAACACGTCCACGGTGATAACTGTGATCACTCTCACCAAGAAGAAGGTATCCCCGCTGGCGCTGATGTCTCCGTCGTTGCCGCGGCCAACGAAAAGAAGGCTAAGAAGCTTATCCTTAAGCTCGGTCTTACCAAGGTCGAAGGTATTACCCGTGTTACCATGAGAAGAACTGGTAATGTTATCTTTGCCATTGATCAACCTGAAGTTTACAAGAACCCCCACAATGGTGCTTACGTTGTTTTCGGTGAAGCTCGTGTCTCTGATCTTGGTGCTATGGCTCGTGCCGCTGCCGCTCAAAATGTTGGTGATAACACTGTTTCTAAGGATCCTAGCTCCATTCAAGCTGATATGCAACGTGCCGCTGACCTCGCCGCTTCCGGTGCTTCCGCTGACGCTGAAAACGATAATGAAGATGGCCCCGTTGACGAAACTGGACTCTCCTCTAACGATATCGAATTAGTCATGGAACAAACTAATGCTTCTAGAGCTAAGGTCGTCAAGGCCCTCAGAGCTAACGATAACGATATTGTTAACACTGTTATGGAATTAACCGCTTAATTTATATAGTGTATATATATATAACTATTTATTCTAAAACGAACAATTTCAAAAAATAACTCAAACTTTATTAAATAAATAAACTATGTATCTATAACACAAACCATTTAAAAGCGAAGTAACTCTACGCCTCATTAGCATACTGTTGAGTCCATTGTTGAGCAGTTTTTACTGCTTCAGCTTCATCATCTTTCCAATTTTGGGCAACATCATTAGCGAGTGGATCATCGGGGTTAGGTGCACCTAAGAGCGCTTGAATTGATAATAAAATTGTACGAATTTGTAATGCCGGTGACCAGTTTGCTAAATATGTTAGTCAATTGAGCGTAGCGAAGTGGTTGCAACTAAAACCTAGGCTGGACTTTGCTTCATTTCATATACATACCCTTTAATACATCAAGACAAATACGACCTAATCTATCAATATTAGGATGATAAATTTTAGTCAAGAATCTAATCTTTGGAGCCACCACTATTAAGTTAGTAAACATATCACCGCAACACTACAATAAGGCATCGAGTGATTTGATTAATTCGGACACAAAACTCACTGAACCTCGTGCTACACTCGAGTCCGCTCAGTCGCTCATTCATACATACTAGGATAATCTTCCGGTAAAAACAATTCCAATTTAAAATGGCCACCCTCATAGGGACTAGAACTTGGTCCGTCAATAGTTACATCGAAGTATCTTAAATTATCATCATGGGGTTCAGCTGAAATTCCCGGCACTGGATCAGATATTAATCTTTCAGTTTCCTAAAGTTCTGTTAGTCTATCATTTCATATTGAATAAATCTATCTTTTTACTAACTTTAATGATTCTCTTGGGTAATGACATTATGCTATTATGTCTTTATGGGGGCGTGATGGTTAATGCAACGATTTTATCCACTAAAACTAACCTCCCGACTGGGACCTCCCGGCTGAGACTCTGGGCGACTAAGGGCCCCCCTCCGGCTTACATATGAAAAATACACAGAATGAATGAAAAAAACATTAGATAAAACAATACATTACACTACTCGAAAATAATCAAGGGAGAGAAGTTATTCAAATAATCGAATCAATCTCCCTTACCTTCGCAACCATATAAAAGTATAAATTCATGAAATACATGAAACAACAAATAAGTAATAAAAAGGGAGATAAAGAAATAAAGAAATAAGAAATGATACTCCCTTGATCATTATGATCTTAAAAAAATTAACAATAATAATTCATACAAAAAAAGGGGAGGGGGGAGAGGGGGGGGTATAATAAAAAAAAGAAATAGAATTAATTCAAATCAATAATTTTAAATTTAAGCAGAAGCTTCAGCGGCGGGGGCAGCAGCAACTTCTTCCGTAGATTCTTCATTCTTAGCAACGTAAGCTTCGTAAGCACCAATAGCTTCAGTAACGTGTTCCTTAAGAGCGGATTCGTTATCAAGAAGAGCTAAGATTTCAGCATTTTCAGCTTCAAGAATCATACCGGTAATCTTACCAGCTAATTCAGCGTTACCAGAAACAGATTCGGATGAAAGAACCTTAGGGTAAAGGGCTTCACCAATAATTTGCTTGTGGGCGGCTTCAGGGGCTTGAGAAAGGGAGGCAGACACTTGTTCACTGACAGATTGAGCTTCTTCACCTTCCTTGTTAGGTCTGTTACCTCTGGGGGCACGACCATTGAAACGACCTTGTTGGGGGCGACCACCTTGGATACCTTGGGGGCCGGGGTAACCATTGTTGAAAACAGGGGGGACACCAACCATGTAAGGTCTACCGTTAGGACCGGGGACACCGTTAGGGCCCCATTGACCGGGAGGACCGGGGATAGGTTGACCAGGACGAGGACCTTGCATCATCATTTGGGGGTTAGCACCAGGGAAGGGGACACGACCGGGGACACCAGGGGGCAAGAAACCATTTTGTTGACCAGGGTAAAACATGGGGTTGGCCATGTATTGATTAGGCATACCAGCAACTTGTTGTTGAAGTCTCATTTGAGTCTTAGCTTGAAGTTGTTGTCTAAGTTGATTTCTTCTAACATCCTTACGTTGAGCGAGAACAACGTAAAGGGGCTTACCAGCGACAATACGCCTGTTCATTTCAGTGACGGCCTTGGTAGCTTCTTCAGCGGTAGAGTAACAAACGAAACCGAAACCCTTGGACTTACCAGCTTCGTCAGTCATGACCTTAGCGGAGGTAATAGTACCGTAAGGGGCAAATTCAGCGTTAAGCTTTTCATCATCGATAGTATCTTCGAGGTTCTTAACGTAAAGGTTAACACCTTGGTACTTGTTGATTTGTTCAAGACGAGCAGCTTCATGTTGCTTTCTGAGTTCTTCAGCACGTTCGTACTTCTTCTTAGCACGACCAACGTAAAGGGGTTGACCATTGAATTCAGTTTCATTTAATTCTTCAACACACGTGTTAGCATCTTCATGGTTTTCAAAGTTAACGAAACCGAAACCACGAGCTTTACCTTCTTCATCCTTAGATAAGGAAGCAGAGACAATAGGACCAAACTTAGCGACTAATTCTTGGAATTCTTCATCAGAGACTTCGGCACCAAGGTTCTTTAAGTAAACATTAGTGAAAACAGACTTCTTTTCTTCTTGAACTTGGACACGTTCAGCCTTGGAGATATGGGGGCCAACAAAGACTTGCTTATCGTTAAGGAGCATACCGTTAACGTGTTCAATGGCAGAGTTAGCAGCTTCTTCAGAATCGTAATGAACGAAACCGAATCCCTTGGAGTTACCGAATTCATCAGCGGCAATCTTACAAGAAAGAATATTACCGAAGGCGGAGAAGGTATCGTGAAGAGCCTTGTTATCAATAGCGGGATCTAAGTTCTTAATGTAAATATTACCAGCATTGTTTCTTCTAAGGGAAGGATCTCTTTGAGACCACATGATACGGCAAAGTTGATTCTTAATAGGGGCGTAATTAAGTTCTTCTAAGGCACGTTCAGCGTCAGCGTGAGCATTGTAGTTAACGTAAGCGTAACCAAGGGAACGTCTAGAGACGGCATCACGACAGACACGAATGGAGGCAACGGGACCAACTTGGTTGAAGACTTCGAAAAGATTAGCTTCAGTAACAGAAGGTTCAAGGTCACCAACGTAAAGGGAAGCATTAACGGTATCTTCAGCAGAGGTAGATTCAGTGGCGGGGGCTCGGACTTCTTCAACGGTTTCAGTGGCGGGGGCAACTTCAGTGTTTTCGATGGTCATCTTTTCGAGGGCCTTTTCGGCGGCGGTAACAGAGGCGTCAGCGGACATTTTTGGTGATGAAAGATTGAAAAATTTAAAGGGGATTAATTAAAATATTTCAAGATAAATTTCGATATAATTAAATGTCGAAATATAGAAGTTTTTTAAATTTTTGTTTTTTTAAAAGATTTTTCTAGTTTTTTTTTGAATTTTTTTGTATGAACCAAGATTCTTTATTATAATTAAAAGGGAATTTTAAAAAGAATAAAAAATCAATGTTCTTCAAGAGCGTGTGTAAAGGCTTTGAAAAAATTGGTGTTTTGGTGTGCGAGTCGAGAAGGAGAGAGGAAAACAAGAACGGAAGAGAGAAAAGGGAGAAGTTTTTTTTTTTTTCGTTTTTTTTCGGTTTTTTCACTTTTCGTTTTTCGTGTCATCTGATAGCCCTAACCCTGTAGATAAGAAACGCAGCGAAACGGTGGGAGTGAGATTAATGTACGCTTAATGGTGAGAGCGATGATATTATAATCTTAATAGATATATAGTCTTAAAATAAAACAAATCAGGTATTCTCAGTTGGGTCTTAGGGGCTATCGGGGTATACTTGGTTGTAGGGCCTGTAGGGGTGTATTTTAAATAAAATGTATTACTATATATAGTTATTTGTTAAATAGTTTAAATTCAAGTCCTCATCGACTAACTCACTCATTCTTTGGTCGTTTCACTTATTCTCTGCGATAGCTTATTATACATTGCAATCAATTTAAAACTCTTAACCTTTGCCGGCCAGAAGTAACTAGCAAATGCCCAAAGATGTTTACGTCTTCTATTGCCTTCCTCAATTGATAGTTTATCGACTTCTGATGAGATATAATCACCAACTGCTAATAATTCAGATTTCAGAATTGATGCCCATACCTTTCTATCAAGACCAACATCGCCCTTCTTTAATCTTTTAAGACTATGTCTAACAGGTCTCATTGTAGTCTTACAGTCATCTTCATCCATACTACTATATTCTTCAAAGTCGTCAGTTATGGGTGCGGATGATGGAGCTGATGATGTTAACGTTGATGCCGATGCTGAGGACGCCGAGGACGCCGGGGATGGAGCCGATGCTGTTGTTGTTGTTGTTATCGTCGTCGGAACCGTTGTAGGCAGTACCACTTCAGATTTAATTTCATTCTCCAATGATGAAGAAACTGTACTCAAGGAAGTTGAAATTTGCTTTTTACGAATTCTATTCTTTGATTCAGTCACGGGTGTTCCCTCTGTTGACACACCACCGTTACCATTACCGTTAACCATACCGGGAGCCGGAGACTCAGATTTAACTCTTGATGGATCTAATTTACGACGAATTCGCTTCTTGGGATTTTCACGTTCTGGTGTATCATTTGTTGAAATATTATTTGGTGTATCAGATTCACCCTTTAATACACTAATCAAATAATCAACACGACGACCAAGATGAACTGCACCTGGCATTTTGGGACCTGTACGTTTAGCGGCAGCAGTTACGACAGTAGTGACGGCAACACTTGGCTCAACGGCAGCACGTTCTTCCTTCTTTTCAATACGATGTTCTTCAAGGTAAAATTTATCACCCATTCCTAAAACAGGATCATCACGAATAAATGTCCAAGCACCATAACCGTACTTTCTAACGCCTACTAATAACTTAGCATCAGATCTTTCATCCCAAGAACAATTCCAACCATGAACATTCTTTATGGGTTTATTAATTTCATAATTTACCAAATTACCCTCGGGAATATTATCACGAATTAATTTCATATCTTGAGGTCTTTGTAAGATAAGTTCAGCATTTAAATTTTTAACTGACTTATAAGTGAATAGAATCGCCTTCTTTTCTAATTTTTTAGTTAATTGAGCTGCGGCTAATTTATTGGCTTCAATTCCACTGGAAATTGTTGATGATGGTATTCCGCCATTTGCCACTAATCTTTCATAATCAGCTTGAGCCTTATCACCAGCATCAGCAATTACCTTATTACGCACCAGAGTTTCATCAGCTACTGTCTTTTTAGAGAGTTCAACAAGATCAGTAAATGTGGATTTAACCAATTCTGGTTTACGATTAGGTAATGTACCATCACTGAACAATTTTTCCCACATTGTTGAAACATCACCATAACGAAGAATTGCTTTATATAAACCTCTAATTTCCTTTTCCGAGAGATTATTAGGATCAAGACCAGCATTAGGGTCTAAAATAGTTTGATTCTTTGCACGTCTACCACGTCCACGGCTTACTCTGCCGGTTTTATCATCAGAATCATTATCCAAATCATCTAAATCATCTAAATCATCAATTTCATCATTATTAGTATTCATTCTTGCCTTACGACGTCTTGATGACATTTCAATTTGTTCTTGAAGGTATAAATCATCCATACGTTTCTTCTCTTGATTTTTCAATTTTTCCAATTCTTCGGCGGGGATAATGTCATCCCATGATAAGTCGGCTTTATAATCAGTGACTTCAAATTGTTTTAAAAATTCTTCACCACCAAGATGTGATTCACCCAAATCCGGTGTAGTTACATGATCTTCAGCATGATCTAGGACATCATCAAGATTCATTTCTTCTAATTTCTTTTGATTATTTTTCTTTTGAAACATATTACCAGCACCGAATTTCAAGATCTCACTTAATTCTGATGAATTTGGTTCTGTCTTTTTAGAACCATTACCACCCTTGTCGGTAATACCCAGAGAAATAATAGCATATTCCAATACCATCTTCCTACGTGCTCTTTCAAGGACTTCTTCTTCAACTGTATCCTTGGAAACAAATCTATAAACCATTACATGATTCTTTTGACCAATTCTATGAGCTCTTGCCATTGCCTGCAAGTCAGCCTGTGGATTCCAATCAGAATCAAAGATAATTACCGTGTCTGCCGTCATTAAATTAATACCCAAACCACCTGCTCTCGTCGAAAGTAAGAATACGAAATCAGGACTATTTGGAGCATTATAATGATCAATTGCAATTCTACGGGTCGCAGCCGGTACAGTACCATCAAGTCTTTGGAATGGATACCCTCTTATACTAAGATAATCACCTAAAATATCAAGCATTCTAACCATTTGTGAAAAGATTAATACTCTATGACCATCCTTTTTAAGTCGAGTCAATAGTTTATCAAGTAGTACCATTTTACCACTATTCATAACCATACCCTTTACCGTTGTTTGTCTACTATTATCTGGTGCAAGCGCCAAAAATTGATTCTCGGCATTAGGAAACAAATAAGGATGATTTGATGCCTTTTTCAATTCTACCATAATATTAAGTAATGACATTTGGGCAGCACCCGGACCAGCATTCAGCGCAGCATAATTTTTACTAATAATGTTCTTATAATATTCGGTTTGCATATCGGATAATTCAACACGAAGAATTCTTTCACTCTTGGACGGTAATGACTTTTCAACATCCTTTTTCAATCTACGTAAGATGAATGGTTGAAGACGACGATGCAAATCTCTAATATAAGTCTCTTGATCGGCATTCGGGGTCTCGAAATCAATTTCTTGATCAATTGAGAATTGTCCAGGCATTAAGAAATCAACTAATGCTGCTAATTCTTTAATATTATTTTGTAAAGGGGTACCAGTAATTAAAAGACGATTAGCAACTTTAAAATCATTAAGAGATTCGTATAATGCCGATTCACTATTTTTCAATCTATGAGCTTCATCAACGGCTAAGAATTGCCATTTAATTGATCCTAATTCATTACGATCCTTCAAGATATACTCATAAGTAGTTAACAAGATATTAAATTTTGGTTTCTTTGTTGCCGCTGAACCATTAACGAAAAATTCATATTCTCTAATCATTGATCTCGATTTCGTATTACCGAGATACATGATATAATTTAAATCGGGAGCCCAAAAATCAAAAGTATCCTGCCAAGCGGGGACAGTTGATAATGGTACCACGATTAAATGGGGACCATTCTGTTTTCTTGCGTAGATGAGCCATGAAATGAATGCAACTGTTTGTACAGTTTTACCAAGACCCATTTCATCGGCAAGAATACCATTTTCATTTCTACTCCAAAGGAATGCCATCCAATTCAAACCAGTGAGTTGGAAATCTCTTAATTCACCACCCTTGACGAATGATGGTTGTTCACTTAATTTTTCGAATCGAGGTCTTGGTAAACCGAAATTTGATGATTGCGATGGTAAAATTTTGGAATGAAGTCTGAATTGAAATTGATCAACCTTTTCTGGTGCAAGGTTTGCAATTGTTTCAGCGTCTTCCCATGTACATTCATCATAATAAAGTCTTCTCCATTTAATCAGATATTCCTGTGAAGAATGTTCATCATCATTATATTTAATTGTCCTTCTTACATCAATAATTCTTTCAACTTGTTGGAATTCTTGGTAAGCATCACGTTTCCTTTCACGTTCAATATCCATTGCTTCAATATCTTCCCTAGTTGTATATTGATCACGTCTAATTTCAGCATCAATTAAAACGTGTTGTCTAATATAATTTTCAACCCGTTTAATACCGCGAAGGCCAATGAGTGAATCGAACGTCTCCCAAGTATTATGTAAATGAGATTTTTGTTGCCATTTAATGCAATATTCAAGTTCGAATTTTGGATCGGGGTGTTCGGGTGCATTAACAATTGGTCTATGATCGAAAACACCATCAATAGCGACAGTATCGGGGGTACCAATCGGTGGGGGTGTATCAGTATAAGTGTAACCAGCCGAAGTATCAGCGTAAGCTTCCTCTTCATCATCTAAAAATTCATCAGAATCAACTTCATCAATGTTGTAGTTAAGTACCTTTGTTGGTCTTGATGAAAATCTTTGGCCAACGTCATTGGCCGTAGGAGTTGATGATTGTTTCTTAGTTCTCATTTTATCCTTATGACGAGACTTTAAACTTGGTCCATAATAATCATCAGAATCCGATTCTTCTTTATTTACCGGTGTTGAAGGATATGTATGAGTCGTGGAACGTCTTGACAACGTCACAGTTTCGTCGTCATCCGAGATGGAATCAGAATCAGAGTAGTAATCCGTTTTAACCTTTTTAACTTGTATGCGTTTTTTCGTCGTTGTGGTCGACTCATCGGAATCGGATGATTCAACGTATTTACTTTGTCGTTTCTTTACCACGTCATCAACGATTTGAAATCGATCTGGTGTATGATGAGATCTGGCCGATCGTCTTAATCCGTATAATTCAGGATTATCCTCAAATGACATGATATATAATATGAGATATGAAATATATTTGTATGAATGGATGATTGGTTTGGGCGGGTATGCAACAAGAACGATGTGATGGGACGCGTCGATCGAGACGGCCAGACGAAAATTTGTCGTCGGGGTGGTGGGGGGTGAGGGGGGTTAGTGAGCGTTATTTAGAGTCCGGCAGAAACCGGCGTCATTAGAAAGGCGACTAAATATTTATTAAGAGTATATATGGTGTATATAGATTATATGAATTTAAAGTCAAATTAAAGCGAAGAAGAATGGAGATAGAACGGAGTTAACAAGAGTTAGAGTTAGTATAGAGAATGGAACGGTGAGTGGGTATCAAGGGATAGAGGGTATCAGGTATAAAGGGTATCAGATGTAAGATCACAATCAAGGTCAGTCCAGATCAGACTGTAAGACGACATAAGAAATGAAATCAACGAGACGACACCGATATCAATTGAGAGTCGACACGGGTAGCGACGGTGGACACCAGACGGTAACTGGGAGACGTAGGTTGACTGAGCGATTCTGCGAGGGAGAGAGAGAAAGCGATGGCAATAAACAACGAGAATCAAACAAGTCCATAAACCGTAAACGCGGAGGTGGAGGTTGGACGCGGAGGTTGATGGAGGAGGCATAGCCTGAGGCACACATCCTGAGACCAAGTCAGACTGAGACCGACTGAGACGACCGCTGAAGAGAGACTGGTCCATGTACCGGGGTCATTCCAACGGGTGGCGCACATCCACCGAAGAGATCACGGACTGAGTGCGATATAATCTGCTGAACATTGGCGATAACCATGACTCGACTGCCAACCCGCTGCAGACGCCCACTGAATGTCAAACGCGCCGGGGCAACCACCGTCAACGGTGACGACAAGACGACACCCCGCGCCCAAGGAAAGAAGGTGAGACAGGCAAAGGCAGCGAGACCCTCACTCCGACCCCAGGGGTCCCCCGCTGACCGTCACTGACTAGTCTACTCTCCACCGTCATCGGCACGGCCAACCTCCTTCCCCATATACTGAATGAAGTAAAGACAGGAGCAAAACAAAGACGAAAACCCATAGAATTTCTGATTTGGGACTACGGGCCAATCAGCGATGAGCGATTCTGATGACCGTAGCCAGCGTATTTACGGGTCTGCGCGTGAGAACCAGTCTGGTGGGGTGGGGTAGTGGGGGGGTAGCAAAGACTTGGTGGGGTATGATATTGTTGGAGTTGATATGGGGATACAAAGGGACTTATTTGCCTGTATTAGTTATATCACTGTTTAATACTCTAGTTCTAGTGTATTAGCGGTAGTTATCCAATAAACACTCACAAATCGTCTTGTTAAGAGTACGGATGGAGTGTTTGTACATATTCGTACACTCCCAATTGATCTGTGGGTGTGATTTTTTCTTTCGCTTACGTCCTGGAATTTTCATCTCATTTTTCCTTCTACCCTTCATCAAGTACTCAATATCGTTAATATGGCTAAGAATACTCGTATCGCTATCGTTTCCTCTGATAAGTGTAAACCTAAGGTTAGTATTGGTAATTTTATTTTTTTCCATTTTGATTCATTTTTTTGATGCATTCATTAACCTCATTGTTCTGCCTCTTTTTTCATCTTTTTCCAGAAATGTCGTCAAGAATGTCGTAAATCTTGTCCTGTTGTGAAAACCGGTAAACTTTGTATTGAAGTTGAAAACACTTCCAAGATTGCCTTCATCTCCGAAACCCTGTGTATTGGTTGTGGTATTTGTGTCAAGAAATGTCCCTTTGGCGCCATTAATATTATTAATTTACCCACTAATATTGACAATGAAGTAACCCATCGTTATTCAGCTAATTCTTTCAAGTTGCATCGTTTACCTACCCCCCGTCCCGGTCAAGTCCTTGGTCTCGTCGGTACTAACGGTATCGGTAAATCGACCGCTCTTAAAATCTTGGCCGGTAAACAAAAGCCTAATTTAGGTAGATTTGATGACCCCCCAGCTTGGCAAGAAATTTTAGTTCATTTTAGAGGTTCAGAATTACAAAATTATTTTACCAAGGTCCTTGAAGATAATTTAAAGGCAATTATTAAACCTCAATACGTTGATAATATCCCCCGTGCCATTAAGGGCCCAGTTAATCAAGTTGGTAAATTATTAGATTTAAAGCTTGAACGTCCTAATGAATATAAACGTATTAAGGATATCCTTGAACTTAATGGTGTCTTGAATCGTGAAGTTGCTCAATTATCCGGTGGTGAATTACAACGTTTCGCTATTGGTTTAACTTGTGTCCAAGCCGCTGATGTTTATATGTTTGATGAACCTTCATCTTATTTAGATGTTAAGCAACGTCTTAACGCTGCTACAATGATTAGATCATTGTTACATGCTACATGTTATGTTATCTGTGTTGAACATGATTTATCAGTCCTTGATTATCTTTCTGATTTCGTTTGTATTCTTTACGGTATCCCCTCCGTCTATGGTGTTGTTACTTTACCTTCCTCAGTACGTGAAGGTATCAATATTTTCCTTGATGGTCATATCCCCACTGAAAATTTAAGATTCCGTACTGAATCATTACAATTCCGTTTATCTGATATCTCTACCGATCAATTAATTATTGAACAAACTCGTGCTTTTCAATACCCCAAGATGCACAAGACAATGGGTGATTTCAAATTGCATATTGATGCCGGCGATTTCTCTGATTCAGAAATTATTGTTATGATGGGTGAAAATGGTACCGGTAAGACAACATTTTGTCGTATGTTAGCCGGTGGATTATCTCCTGATAATGGGCAAAAGGCTCCTAAATTAAATGTTTCAATGAAACCTCAAAAGATTGCTCCTAAATTCGTTGGTTCCGTTCGTCAATTATTCTTCAAGAAAATTCGTTCATCATTCCTTCATCCTCAATTCCAAACTGATGTTTGTAAACCCTTAAGAATTGATGATATTATTGATCAAGAAGTACAAAATTTATCAGGTGGTGAATTACAAAGAGTTGCTATTACATTAGCTCTTGGTCAACCCGCTGATATCTACGTTATTGATGAACCCTCAGCTTACTTGGATTCCGAACAACGTATTATTTGTTCTAAGGTTATTCGTAGATTTATTTTACACAGCAAGAAGACAGCATTCATCGTTGAACATGATTTCATTATGGCTACTTATCTTGCTG
Organism: Nadsonia commutata; assembly: GCA_030563525.1. Taxonomy (NCBI): domain Eukaryota; kingdom Fungi; phylum Ascomycota; class Dipodascomycetes; order Dipodascales; genus Nadsonia; species Nadsonia commutata. Next base: position 58,574 of record JAKUCD010000042.1, read on the forward strand.
ATAGAGTTATTGTATTCGACGGTAAACCATCTGTCGAAGCATTCGCTAGAACTCCTGAATCCTTATTGACGGGTTGTAATACTTTCTTGAAGAATTTAAATGTTACATTCAGAAGAGATCCTAATTCTTACAGACCTAGAATTAATAAATTGGATTCTCAAATGGATAGAGAACAGAAAAATTCAGGTAATTATTTCTTCTTGGATAATGTTGGTGTTTAAGCGAACATCAATCGAACTTGAGTGTAGGCAACTTGAGCGAAGCGTGAGTTGGTGTAGCGTGAGTAAGATTGATAAGACCGAGAAGGTCGCAACATAAAGATATAATTCTGAACTCCCGATTCATATTCACTCTCACGCAACCTTCGCTACGCTCATGGTTACTAACTCTATTGTACAAAAGTATTTTTGTTTATTTTATTTTGTTATTCTTATTTTGTTGTTTATTTTGTTGTCTATTTTATATTTACTTTTATTTTTTTTGTTTGTCAACTGCATATAATATACATATCCATTTATTGTTGAAAGCGAAAGATCGAACGAACTCGAGCGTGGCGAGAGTGAGTATAAGTGTAATTAGTGTTAGTATCACATTCTTTTTCATAATCTAGTTAATTATTAACATTAAAACTTATTTTGTTTATAATTCTGTTTTTAAAATTAGCCTAGTGTAATGGTATTTTTTGACAGATCTAGAAAAAGTAAAATCAAATCAAATAAAATAAAATTAAATAACAATGATTATAATATAAATCTGATATAAATAATCAAACCCGCTCATCGTCGTTATTGTGAATGAAATGAGCTCATTACATCAAACAGCATAGAGTTTGGATTCACATACCCAACGCTGAGTACATCTACAGTACCTACAGTGAGTATGTTGTTGGAATTGGGCTAATATGATTCATATTAACACACTAATCCATTACATCACATTAATATTACTCTTGCCGCGCCAACTTTCGCTTCGCTCAGTTAACTTTGGATCTTGTATTTGTCATATCATCACCGGGTAATCACCAAACCCGATCTCCGAGTCAAAGACGGTTATGGAAGATTGCATAATCGTGACGCATAACCGATAACCGATATACATAATGCGGAATCAATGTTAATTCGTCATACTTACCATTGTCCGAAGCGAAATGATAGTGATTAGATGAGAATGATTAGAAGCGGAAATTAACAAATGTAGATCTATATTGTAGAAAATGACTAAGAGAATCAGATTCATGAGATCTTCTCACACCCTACTCACTCGTATATTACGACGATCCATACTCGTTCGTTCGTTCACCGGCTTTAAAGTCAAACCCGATGGCAACCAACAACCGCCTTGCGCCATTATCAGTCATTTGAATGCCGAATTGCCGGGATTAATTAAAACCCTATATTGTAGGTCCCGCCATCTAGTGGCCAATTATATAATATATATCTTGCAGTCCCCAATATCCAACTGCCATACACCACACCCACTAAAAATGATTCAAATCTCTACTTTCACGGCCTCGGAGATTAAATTAATCCCTACTATTACCGTCAACTTAGTGAACGACATCCCATCGTCATCGGCCGGATCTCAACATATTTATGATATTGGCGATAGAGTGGCAGGTTGGGTTAAAATTACCCCTCATAGGCCATTAGGTAATACATCCAAGGGTAATGATGATGGTGATATCCTATATTCATCCGTCTCCATTTTACTTGAAGGCATTGAAAGATCAACGGTACAAAGTTTATATAAGGAGAAAACGGCTATAAGACGATTTTTAAGATTAAAACAACATATATCTCGTTTAGATTATCCCAGTGAAGATGCTAATGGAGAATTATTTCGATTCAAATACGGAAATCAATATAGAATCCCCTTTGAATTTGATTTCCCAACTCATTTGAATCATACGGGGACTTGTAAATCTGGGTTTCAATTACATTCAAGGTTACCACCCACTATTGGTTCTGATGACCAATGGGGGAAAGTCGGTGTTGATTTAACGGGGACCATTGCTAAGATTGAATACAAAATTATTGCTTTAATTAATAAACAAATTCCTAATTCTCATGAAGATAAAATTTTAGCAAGTAATTGGTTATCATTGAGATTTATTCCATCATATCCCGCTCCGTTGGTACCTATTAATCGACAAATTGAATCAACCACCAACAATTCGAATAGAAATTTCGATTTTAATATTTCTTTTAATCCGATAACTTCCAAGCCATACTTTTGGACGCAAACGAAATTAAAACGTAAATTGGGTGGGTTGTTTGACGTTAAATCTTTAGGTGACATGAGGTTACAAATTCAAAATTTACCTGAAATTATTTATGGTGGTTCATCGACACTATTACCTGTAAAGTTAGTATTCACCCCCGAGGATGATGATGATAGCCATAAACTACCTCAAGTAAGTTTTATTAATGCATCACTTCAAATTGTTACAACTGCATCAATATCACATCAAACGCCATTACAATATTCAAGTAAAGAAGATATATATAATATGTCATTATTGAACGCGACAACATCAAAGGATATTATAAATAATAATGGTAAACTATTAACGGAAACCATTAAATTAACTTCAACGATCCCAGGTAAAATTAAATGGGAAGAATTACCATTGGAGAGCTTTGAACCACATTGGACTGATTTACCACCTGGAATTGATGATTTTGAAACCACGCGTATTACACCCATTTCACCATTGACGAGGACGACGTCTCTCAACGATACTCTCAATGATACATCTTTTCAAATTTCACTACCTTCAATAAATTCTGTACCCTCATTAACGGACGTACCATCATATTCCCATTCATTAAATTCTGCGACATCATATAAATCAGAATTTTCATTCCCATTAACATTCCCAAAGATTCTACCACCAAGTTATTTTTCATGTCTTACATCACGAAGTTACATTATTTTATTAACGGTTAAATTTTCAACTGGAGCTCATCTTGTGTTAAAATTACCATTGAGTGTGATTAGTTCGAAGCAGGGGAAATTTCAATTAGCATTATGTGAGCATGCAATTTTCAATCAGCGGAGCAGCTTGACCACGACCACAAATGATGATGAGTATCAATTATCAACTGAGGTTATGATTCCAACTCCCCCGCAATCACCGTTGTTGTCAGATGCACCAAGGTATAGTGAAAAATTATTAGATGGGGAATTAGATATTTCAAAATTAGTCTCTACAGAACAGGAGTTTGTGGCAAGGGGTTTTAGTTCATTGAGTTTGGGGGGTGAGGATACCGTTTATGATGTGAGTGAAAACACTAATGAAAAGGAAGTTTATGTTAGATAACATGGAGCGAGTAAACTTAGAGTGAAGAGATATGTGAGTTGGTTATTTGTATAATAAATTAATGTATTCTTCTGTAAATAATAATATTATACTACCAATTTACAAGTTTGTTTTTGTTTTTTTGTAAATTTAATTGCCACGGGTTAGGGTAATATTGCCATTATCTAGACAGGTTTCGCTACGCTCAACATAATCTGTTCGATGAGCTCGCAAAATGTCAATATTCTCATTGCTATCACGTAAAAAACTAAATCATGAACAAGAACTGGAAAATTTAGTAACATCAATTCATGCAACCAACAAAAGATTAGCAAGATTATCATTATCACATCGTCGTTATTTATCATCATTCACTTTATACAGTATTGTAATTACCGTTATATATAGTATATCGGTATTAATAACATCATTGAGAGAAGATGTCATATACATCACTATAATTCCCTTTCTTATCGCATTGGTTGTGGGTGGTAGACATTTAATTGAAAAATATTATACAAGACGTATCACAAGGGCACAAAGTAAACTTAAAAATCTTAAAATTTTACAAACTGAAAAATTAGAAGATTTAAAGCAAGCTACAAATTTTTATCAAACGAAGGCTCTTTTGAGTAAATTTGGTGGTGATGAGAACGACGACGAAACTTCTGATCAAGTTCAACGTCAGACTTATTTACAATTATTATTATCATCAGAGCAAGAATCTAAACAAAGGGAATATGAAGCTCAGAAGAAGTCATCAAATATATCGAATGTGCCCTCATCTCATACACCGATTAATGATGAAACTCACCCTACATGGTTAAATCGTCTTATGAATATTGTCCTTGGTGAAGATGAATTAAGTTCCAAGAATAGATTCGCATTGATTTGTAAAAATTGTTTAGCTCATAATGGTTTAGCTCGTCCCGGGGTCATGGATCCAGAGACAGTTAAATATTGTTGTCCTGTATGTGGTTATTGGAATGGTGTTGAAGAATTCTTCGTACCAGAAGAAGAAGAAGAAGAAGAAGAAGGAGAAGAAGGAGATGGAGATGGGGATGAAATTCTTAGCGATGAAATTGAAATCGAGCCATCAGTAGTGAGAAATCGTATTGGTAAATCTTTATCACCAGTCACTGATATTGGTAAAAGTAGTGGAACAAAGTAATGTAGAAATGTATTTTATTATATATACTTACGAGCGACTTTTGGGCGAATTTACTAACCGAAAAATGCATTATATTATATATGCTCACTCACTCGCTTCGCTCATGGTTGAGTGCAAATTCCACTAACCTCTTATAACCTCCCACACTCTCAATCAAATCATCCACTTCAACGTACTCAGTAGCAGAATGAGCATTATGAATCGTACCACTACCATATAAATAACGTTTATAATCACCCGGAGCAAAATTAGGTATATCAGTACCATAAGCCATTGCTTCAGATTCGAATCCTGGTACATCAAAATCACAGTTAACAATTTCCAAGAAATGAGCCCATGAAAGTTCAGCGTGATCATATCTTTCGATTAATTCGTATAGACCTTCACGAACTTTCGGGACATTATCAGCAACCCGAATTGCGAATTGCGCCATAGCATAATTAGGTACAACATTTAGTGCAATACCACCTTCAATATGACCAATATTAATTGTTGAAATTCCTAATAAATCTGACTTTGGTAATGCTGATTCTAGGCCTTTAAGATCATGTAAAATTTCAATTAAAATATCGGTCGCGCTAATTCCTAATTCTGGGTATCCACTATGAGCCGAAACCCCATGAACTTCAATTTTACCCCCCAAAAGACCCTTATGACCCTTTGCGAGTTTACCATTTGTAGGTTCGCCGAAGATCACAGCATCCCAACCCTCGAGATCAAGATTAGCAGTAGCGTATTTCGCACCATCACCACTATTCTCCTCGCCGACAACAAACAGTAAACCAAGATCACCCTCTGAAATCTTATCCTCCTGCCAAAGATCAACGAGTGCCACAATTTGGGCACTTACACAGTTTTTAGCATCCACCGATCCACGTCCGTATATAAGAGAACCGTTAATTGAGTAATTGAAAAATGGTGGAACAGTATCAATATGACTAGTAAGGAGGATTCTTGTGTTTCTAGTGTCACCCATATAGGCGTAAACATTACTTCTTCCATTTTCTTTGAGCGGCTGTACTTCAACGGTAAGCCCCTGAGATTTCAAGTATGTGGTGAGGTAAGAAGAAACATCAGCCTCTGTATTTGAGATGGAAGATATTTCAATCAAGTCACGATGTAAATCGATAAGAGGTTTGAAATAAGGTTCATTGAATAATGTTAGTGGGTTAACGAGACTGAGGTCAGATTCGTAGTTTAATGTCGGGGTGATGGGCTTTGTTTGATCGATAAGACCGAGGGGTCCAGCGGTCACTAATGAGAATGCACTTAGTGCTAGAGTCCATTTTAATTGGACTTCTAGTTGGACCATTTCGATTTTCCAATATCGAGATGTATACGGGTTCTTTTTAGAATAAGAGATCTGTAGAGTATTTATATTTGCATTTCAGCGGCTAATTACGATAACGAATCGCCGCACACTCTCCCGAGACGATACCCCCATATTTCATTATGCCAATCCTTTAAATGAGACCACAATTATCATCTCTTTTCAAAATGCCTTCTACCACGACACAAGCCCAGAGTGCAGTAGCAAAAAGAAAGATACGTCTTTTGATCTCAGATTGGGATGAAACCGTCACTCTCACCGATACTCTCCATCTAGTCGCGAAGTCCGCTTACAACCATAAACCAGACTTCAAACCAGATTGGGACTACTTTGGAACTCAGTATTTCGAAGATCTCAAGAAATTTACCAGTGAATATGAACGTGAAAAGGGCGTAGTCTCGAGATCAGCCACACCTAATACCAAACTTTCTCATAAATTAGAGTTCCTTGATCAATTACGTCACGTCGAAATGCAAAGTGTCGATAGAATTGAAGCGAGTAACTTATTCCACAAAGTAACTGAAGCACAAATCCGTCAACAATATCATCAAGTTAAGATAAGACCTTATTTCTTTCAAGTATTGAAGAAAGCCCTTAATCAGAAAATCCCAGTTTGTATCGTTAGCGTTAACTGGAGTGCGGCACTAATGAAGGAAGTATTAAAACGTAATGGATTCGATGAGTCAATGATTAACGTTTATGCTAACGATGTGGTAATGGATGATCGTGGGCTGGGAACAGGGAAATTAAGTAAAAGCGAAGCAGTGGCATTACGTACTGGTGCGGATAAAGTTCGTGTTATCAAAGAAATTATTGAGAAATACAAAACTCATTCGACTGAGGGGAATGCTTTTTACTTTGGTGATAGTACTACAGATCTACCGGGACTTTTAGAGGTTAATACTGGCGTTATTATGGCCAATCCTCGATTGAAGGCCGTGTTTGAAAATGAATTAAATGTTAAAGTTCATAGTGTTGATGACGTTGACGATGGGGAAGATGTAACCAGTAATAAAATATACTTTGTTAATGGATGGAAGGATGTTTTGGAAAAATGGATGTAGCGTATGAGCGACAATATTAAACAGTCTATAATCTATTTAGAAATACAATAAAAAACAATTTCGAAAAGTGTTAGATGATGGATATAATGTATATGAGCGATTGAATATTCACTTCGTTCACATACACTACTTATATATGTATTAGATAAAATACTCCCAAGAGGCCTTCCTTGGTAACTCCAATATGAAACAATCAAAAAGGATAAACATACTCAAATGATAAATGTCATCTCAAAACGCCCGTTGGCAAAAAATTTTGGAATCCCAGAATCAACTTATTGATAGTACCGATATGGAAGAAGATACGCCAAAACCGACGCCAATCCCACCATCTAACGGAGTATTCGATAGTTTGACCTTCACGCTTATACCTGATAACAAATCTAAGTATCATGAATTCAAGAAGACGTTAAGAAGAATGAAACTTCAATAATTGAATTCATACCTGAAAGGACTCGTTCTAAGAAACCCCCAATCGACACCAATTCATTGGCTCATGTATTAGTTGATACAAATTATGAATGGACGGACGTCGAAAGTTACTTGACTGAAATATCCGTGGGCCCTGAACTTTTAAATCGTATAAATGATTGTTACGATGATTTAAACATTTATTTAGAAAGTTGGGCTTCTAATTGTTTGGAGAAAGATAGGTTGGTGGATTGCAAATTGCCGGTATATCAAGTGGTAGGCCATGATGCGAAAACTAGTGCCACTCCCCGAGAAAGGTCAGGATCACCATCATCTAGTTCAGGGTATGAGGAGGAGTTGTCACCCGAAAAAAAGGCAACTGGAGCGTAGAAATTTTACATAGCAAAAAAAGTGAACTAAATAACACTGATAATCCCAACTCATTAGTTATTGAATTTTTCACTAGAATGATAAAATATTAACAAACAAATCAAGTATGGTGAGTTCAAAGTCACCAAAAGACGATAAGTACTCTTTTACAACAAAAAGTACCAATTTTAACAAAAGAACAAGCATTAAAATTACCGGGGTTCGGTGATCATTTTTCGGAAAGATTACAAGAAATCGTTGAAACTAGTAATTTAGTTAAACTTGATGAAACTAAATCAGATCAACGTGCCACAACATTAGGGCTACTGGAAGGAATTTCCGGTGTAGGTTCTCATACGGCAAATCTTTGGTATAATGATGGTATAAGAACATTAAATCGAGCGATTAAACGGGATGATCTTACACCTCAACAAATAATTGGTATTGAAAGGTATAATGATTTCAATGCTCATATACCACGCAGTGAGGTTGAAAAACATTTTAATATCATTCAAGACAGAGCTAATGATATTGATGATGATATCAAATGTTATTTAATGGGTAATTTAATGGGTAATTATCGTCATGGTGCAAGGACATGTGGTGATATTGATATAATATTCACAAAACTCGGTACGACAAAAATCAACGATGGTTTATTTTTCTTTTTACAACAATTAATTTCACAATTAATACAAACCGGATTCTTGAAAACTCGTCTTATTGGTAATAATGATAGTTGTAAATGGTACGGTGCATCAGTATTATCCGATATTGGAATTTGGCGTAGAATTGATTTCTTACTTGTACCATGGACAGAATTAGGTTCACCATTATTATATTTCACTGGGAATGATTTATTCAATAGAAATATAAGACTTCATGCCTCTGAAATGGGTATGCGTCTGAATCAACATGGTCTCTTCAAGGATATTCTAAGAGATAATAATGGTAAGAGGATAACTAATGGCGTTTTGGTAGAAGGTCATGATGAAGGGAAAATATTTCAAGCTTTGGGTATTGAATGGCGTGAGTCTGAAGAACGTAACGTTGGTTAATATATATTTTAATATATGAATGGTTATATGCTATTTATTTCTCATCCACCGGAAGAGTTATTTCTCATCTACCGGAGGAGGTGGGGGTGGAGATGTAGTACTTTGACCCTTTGATCTCGCCCAATTTGTTTTAAACAAGGGATCCATATCAAAATTTGGTAATGGATGAGCTTCAGTATTGAAAACAACCTCTGATAATGGAAGAATTTCAGTTTCACTATCATCAAACAAGAGATAGAGGTATTTTAAAGTTTCGGCTAACCAGAATGATTCCATATTATCTCTTTGCTTTGGAGGGATAGAGTTAACATTATCGAGAGAAATATAAGCGATTCTACCTTCAACGTTAACTTTTGTATATTTTTCAAATGATTGAAAAATTTCCCAACCCCATTGACGATAAATTGGATCCTTAGTAATTCTCCATAGTACAAATAAACTTTCAACGGTTTCAGGACGTTGTAAATTATGAGCATCATTAGGCTTAACGGTGAAATCCGATGAAGAATTGGGGTTTTCAGTATTAAAATGAACAATTTCAGCCGCTAACCCTGAATCAGTTTGTACATACATTTCATAACAAGTCTTGGTTAATTCACGAGCCAAACTCATATCATTTTCCTTTGATGTTTTCCATCTAGGTGATCTACGTGCTTCTTCTAATGTTAAACCCTCAGTAGCACCAAGCGCTAATAATCCACCCATAAAACAAACTAAATGATCCATCTTATTAGATAATCCACCGTTAATACCATTAGGTAATTCACCCAGGAAAGTTAATTCATTAACGGCCGTCTTGGCGACGAGGTGTTGTTGGATACCTAATACGGATTCTTCGTACATGTCACGATAAACGTCTTCTTGTTTATTGGTTTGTAAATATTGTTTCAAGAGATACTCATAGTATGAATCACCACGCGACCCCAAACGAATATTTGAACCAGAGAATTTACCAGTATCAGGATTAATATAAATAGGTACTAAACCATCAGTTACCTCATTAGTATCCATAACATGAAGGACCTTTTCAGCGGCCTTCCAATAAATATCTTCACCTGTGAGTTTAGATAGATACTTAAATTCCAATTGTAAAGTTGCAGCCTCGGCGGTTGAAACTTGTCCTCCATCATGACTCTTAATGCCCTTATGAGTCTTTAGATTAACACTTGATAATGGTAAACCTGAAGTGGTCTCAAATGCACCCATTAATCGATTAGCGAGATCAGTGGCCTTGTCAAGATATAAATCATCCTTTGTCAAGTAATGAGCCGACAAAAGGCCTCCTAACATACGAATTGTAGTTTCAAAGGTATTAACTTCATAATCAGTATCATAATCAAGACCATTTTTAATCCAATCTCTGGCATCATTTACTTGTTTATCAAGACCCATAATTATAGCCGTATCAAGGGAATCAACAATGATCCAACCCAGTGGACCTGGACCCATATTTTCGCCCCTCCCACTTAAGGGATGATAAACGTCCTTACCCCAAGCATTGGTAGCATAATCGGACCAAGAATCGACAAAGGCTCGTTTTACTTCGCCTTGACGATGTGCCCAAATTTGCGTATAATGATTTGAACCTAATCCAAATACGTAGGTATCATTACCGCCTAATTTCTGACCTATGGAGTAGACCACGAATAAAATGAACGCCGCCACTACGGCAATTACTGTCTTTTGTCCTTTTCTCGATTCCGATGATGATGATGATGATCCGAATGGCTTATCCTTGTATAAGGGCAATTCCGACTCCGATTTGGGTTTAGCCTTCCATGAGTAATCCTCTAACTTCCGGCTCTTGGCCATAAAATCGGGTGTGTTCCCCGGCCTTGAAAAGTTCATGTGAAATATATATATATATATATATATAAAGCCGTTATAAGATTTTGATATTAGGCGAGGCGATACGTTGACTACGTGGCTGTTGACTCAGCGCTGACACACCACATAATCACGACAGATCACATTATAGATAAACCCCGTGAATCCTGAGTCATGTAGATTAAAGATATAAATATTCATCTATCCGTGATTGGCAATCAGTTATAAATCTTTTACACCTCCGACTTATATATTTATATTAAAAATCTCAATGCCCTCAGCGCTTACTCATCCACCTACTGAGGTAGGATCCTCTATCCCCGCCTTTACTCCACATGCTGTATCGGTGACCCTGCCCACTTGGGATGCCAATGTTGGTTACGAAGAGGGTCAAGATTGGGTCGTTAGTAAACTGACCACTGGTTATCCTAGGTGAGTGCAAATATTTCGGATTCCTCGGTGAAAAATTGAAATACTAACTGATTCAGATTCTTTGTTCATAAACGCATCAAGGAGGTATGTACAATTCCGCCGGTGGTGTCTGAAGAGAATTATACCGTCCCGAACTCGTTCATCTTTTGAACCGCCTTGAACATCTCGCTTCGCTCAATATTCCTTTTTACTAACATTTATAGTTATGCCAATGGGTTGAAGACGTTTACGGCCGTGAAGGTGAAAAATGTTTTATTTTCCCTACATACTCGGTAGCTAAACGGTGTCGTGATTTCATTAGAGCACAAAGCACATCAAACCCCAAACCTGCCGTTCGAATTATTCAATTAACTGCTCCTACCCCAGCACAAGCTGAACTTGCAAAATATATAAAAGCCGAAATAAGTGCTGTTATCTTCCCTGAATGTGAATTCTCGGTATGTAAACAATATTGGCAACATTCCGGCGAGGGTATTTCATCAAGATACGGTGAATATTGTTTTAGTCAATTCACTCAATCTCATATGGGCGGTAATAAACATCGTGCATTATCATATTCTCAACATCACGAGAGAACCAACAGCCCCCCTACTGAAACTGTTACTTTACCTGAAGACGATTCAGGTGGATCAAAGGAACATTCGACATTCTTAGAAGAAAGATTTGGTCGTAATTTAGATCTTTCATTTGCCACTGAAGCTAAAATTGCGCTTAAGAGACGTATCTCAGGTAATATTAATGAATGTGAAAGAACAAGTTATAGTCAGGTTAGTGGTCTATCAGAGGCTGACGTATACCTTTACCCATGTGGTATGGCAGCTATTTTCAGTGCTCATCGTGTATTGCTCGGTTGTCGTGCTGCGGCTAAAAGTATTTGCTATGGGTTCCCTTACGTTGATTCATTAAATATTTTACGTAAATTTGGTCCCGGGGTTTACTTTTACGGTATTGGTGAAACAAAAGATTTAAATGATATTGAAACGTTATTAGAAGGTGGTGAGAAAATTCTATGTCTTTTCTGTGAATTCCCATCAAATCCTTTATTAAAGGCACCGGATTTAAAGAGAATTCGTCAATTAGCTAATAAATATGACTTCGCCGTTATTGTGGATGAAACTATTGGTAATTTCATTAATACTCATGTTATGCCATACGCTGATATTGTCGTTAGTAGTTTAACCAAGGTATTTAGTGGTGATAGTAACGTTATGGGCGGTAGTCTTGTACTTAATCCCCATAGTCGTTACTATTCTATCTTGAAGACAACATTAGAACAACAATATGAAGATACGCTATGGGCTGAAGATGCGATTTACTTGGAAAGAAATTCACGTGATTTCGCTCAAAGGAATAATCATATTAATACCAATGCGGAGGCAGTTGTCAAGGTATTCCTTAATCATCCTAAGATTAAACAAGTATATTACCCGAAGATTAATGAAACTCGACCATTCTTTGATGATTGTAAGACTCCTCAGGGTGGATATGGTGGATTATTCTCAATTGTATTCAATGAACCAGAAGACGCAAAGACGTTTTTTAATGCAGTGGTGACAGCCAAAGGACCTAGTTTAGGTACCAATTTTACTTTGACTTCACCTTATGCTATTTTGGCACATTATTTGGAATTAGATTGGGTGGAAGAGTATGGTATCGATCGCCATTTAATCAGAATTTCTATTGGATTGGAGGAAGAGAGTCAATTAGTGAAAACGTTTGAGGAGGGATTACGTGCACTCACGAATGACACGAAGTGAAGTATACCTTGAAATAAATATTATATAATTATAAAAGAATAAACAATAAAATAATATTTATCTTTCAAACACAAACTTACCATATACAAATTATCAACCCTAACCCAACCCCAACCCTGCAATACCGAAGCTGCCGAACCCCCCCAAATTCAAGTTTTCACGTTTCCCAACTAATCGAATAAGACTCTCTTAACTACGTCAACTCCGTTCAATAGCCAAAATGTCCGTTTTCTCCAAGGTTTTCCCCTCTATTTTCAACGCTGGTTACCCAGTTCCCTACGGTACGTTTGTCTTCGTTTATTATTATCGTGTTTATTGGAGTGGGGCGTTGCGTCGTGTACGCATTGTCGGTGTGGTCGTTCGGCCTGTCGGGTTAAAGGTCATATATGAGCCGAGATTTATCAATTCTGAGTATCTGCTGAGCGAAGCGAGATGTGTACTCGTTCTTTCGTTATTTGATCACATCCATGCCGATTGCAATGTTCTATTCCTTTTCTCTTGCATCAGGTGAAGGTAATATGACCTTGTTTTGGCCCCACTATCTATACGTCCACTACCTCACGATCTCAATTGAGCTTTTAACTAACTATTCTTCTTTAGTCCAAACTCGTGTTGCCTTCTGGGTTGCCACTGGCGCCACTTTCTTCGGTCTCGTTAAGCTCCGTTCCGCTCTTATCGATACTGATGAATACGTTAACCTCCCTAACCACCCCAGATTCTCTGCCCCTTACAACCATGATCAAGTCAAGGACCGTTACTAAACTCGTTAAAATTTAAATAATCATACTGATAATGAATCACTAAGTTTCTAGGTTTTATTTTTATTTTTCAGTTTTGTTTGTTTATATTATTATTTATATAAATATAAAGATATTTTAAAATTTAAAATTAACCAAGAAACCCTCATCAGAATCCTCATTGAGCTTAGTGAGCTAAGTGTTAATTAACTCAACAGAGTTTACAGTAATAGCTCACCGTCCTCACTCGAATTGTAAATTATGCAAATGAGTTGTAAATCGCGAGCTAATTCTAAATTGAAAACGAATTCTAAACTACGCAAATAAGTTTTTTAAATTACTTGAAAATATATAATACAAATGTAGCACCATCGAGCGTCATAATCACAAGAGATTAAGTAGGGTGTAATATTATCCTTACTTCTTTTCCTTTGTGACGACCTTCTTGACGACGACCTTCTTGACATCTTCTTCAGATTCAGACTCAGACTTCTCTTCAGATTCAGATTCAGATTCAGACCCAGACTCTTCTTCCTCAGCTGGAGCATCTAAATCCTCTAAACCAAGATCAAAATCTAAACCAGTCAGAGCTTTATACATTAATTGAGCTCTCTTTGCCTTATCTTCAGTAGGAATATCTCGCTTTTCTTGTTCAGATTTAATAGTATCAGCATTTTTCAAAATTGATTTAGGCTTTTCTTCTTCTTTACTTTCATTATTGTTATCGTTATCTTCATCATCGCTTTCTTCCATAAAGGCCTTGAACTTTTCCATAACCAATTTACATTCTTCACCGAGTCTGAATTTAGAGCCACCTTGAAGTCCAGAAAGATAAGACATCAAAGCATCAGAATATTTAGCCAAATCGACCAAATATAAATTTTTGAGAATCCAATTTTGTTTCTGTTTTGAGAATTTCCAATTTTCACGATCTTCATAATATTGTCTTAAATAAGCTAATTGATCACTCTCAGGTGGGGGGGCTCTTTCAGATTTTGGCTTTTTAACCCTCTTAGGTTCTTTCTTAGGAGTATCATCGTTAACAATAACTGACACTTTCTTTTGCTTTTTATTACGATTTTGTGCTTGATTTATTTGTTTACGCTTTTGTCCAGGTAAAATTGCATCAGAGGTATTGGATAAAGTATTAATTAAATTAGCGGCTAAAGGATCTTGTTCAGCGGTTTCCTTGACTTTTAAACCAAGTCGTTTCCAAGCAGGAATATGTTCGGACATTCTGAATTTTAATGTTTTAAATGTGTTGATATATATATATATATTTCAATGTGGCCTTTGAGCTTTACTTTTTTTTATTTTTTCGTTTATTTTTTTCAGCCGCTGGATGTCGGTAGGGGTTAGGGATGGAGGATTCATAACCTGTTGAAGACGGTTGCTCCCAGACTTAAATGTACCGCAAATGGCCTGATGGGAAGTACACGCGCTAAGATAATGCCAATTGTCCAGCCTCATGCACTCACGCCGCATTGCGTTCCGGCTAACTGCGAGCGCTTATCGGCCATACTGAATGAATCAAAGTCTCGGCGTTATGCGGGGAAATCCACAGTAAATAGTATTTGAGAGTGAGGGAATCCACAGTTTGGCTGAAGAAAATAATAATAATAACTATTATACCTACAATTGCATTTGATCATGTCAACTATTAGCGCGATCTCCGAGGAGAACTTCTACCAGAATGTGATACTGAAGTATACTGGTATGTAGACTCGTTTAAAACCGCTGAAATATACTGGTATTCAGAGACCGTCTACGCTAATGCTCAGATCGACGTTCAGAGAGTCACTTGTTTTGCTTCGCTAAAACTGATTACTAATTTTTATAGACGTCGTTGGTGAAAAGGTTGGAGGTTCTATTCATTCGTTCAGCGATGAATTTTTCGCTGATGCTAATAATTTAATTAAGCCTAAACCTCCTATAAGGGAAATTGGTAAATTTGTACCCACTGGCGCTTGGTATGATGGTTGGGAAACTCGTAGACATAATACTGAAGAAGCCGATTGGGTAATTATTAAACTAGGCGTTGATAGTGCTCAAATTATTGCCGCTGAGGTTGATACGGCGTTCTTTAATGGTAATCATGCACCTCATATAGCCGTACAAGGTACTTTTATAACTGACGACGAACAATTGCCCCAGGCTAAATGGGAAGATATCATCTCTAAACAAGAATGTGGACCCTCGCAGCGTCATTTCTTTAAGAGAGACAGTATTACCGAGGCAAGATTTACTCATGTTAAACTTCTCATGTATCCCGATGGTGGTATTGCAAGATTCCGTCTTTATGGTGTAGCATTCCCTGTGTTTCCCGAGGACATAAACACTGAAATTGATTTAGCTCATGTAGCATCAGGTGGTGTTGCCGTTTCAGTGTCGGATCAACATTTTGGTACCGCTGATAATTTACTTTTGCCAGGTAGAGGTCATGATATGGGTGATGGATGGGAGACAAAACGATCAAGAGAGGCTGGCCATGTTGATTGGGTTATTGTAAAATTGGGCACTCGCGGGTTTATTGATCGTGTCGTGGTTGATACCGCTAATTTTATGGGTAATTTCCCTCAATCGGTTCGTGTAGAGGGGTTAAATTCTACTGAAGACGTTAAAACTGATGATTTACGTTGGAAAGTTTTAGTGGCCGACATTAAGACTAGTGCTCATAAGGAACATGAATTTAGGGTTGAGGATAATAGTGTTTTTTCTCATGCAAAATTAACAATTATCCCCGATGGTGGTGTTAAGAGATTCAGGGTTTTCGGTAGAATTGCAGGAAACAGAAAATAGGAAATGTACTTATTTAGTCAGAATTACTCAATAGTATAACATATTATTAACCTAATTCTATTCATGTATTATATATTGTATATATATTGTATATATACAATATCAATACTCATTCACTAAGCTCATAAGTATAGTACAATGAGTTACCCTACTCAGCCATCTGACAACAACCTCAAACTAACCTCAAACTAGTCAATATCATCACAACCTCATTAAACAACAAAATTAAACAACAGCAATGTCTAGGGTATCGCAAATTAAAAATTTAGTCACTCAGACTAATGACCTGGATTCTGATATTCGGTTCATGGCATTGAACGATTTAAATAATTTATTATCCGATTCTGAACGATCTTCAGGGTTCAGTCATGATAATCAATCAATTGTATCAATCTTACAAGCTTTATTGAAATTGATTAAAGACCCCATCTCTGAAGTTAAAAATCAAGCTATTAAATGCTTTGTACCCCTGGTTAAATATACGTCTGATGCTCATATTCAATTCGTTATTACTAAGATTCGTGAATCTTCAACTTCTCAACAGGACGCTGATCAATCAGAGGAATCAATTAGGTTTGCTGTGCTTAGATCTATCATTAATAATGTACCGGCTAGATCGTCTTTAGCTCGTTTGCTAGCTGAGGAGTTATTACCATATCAGTTGAAGGTACCAATCTTAATTGACTCTATTGATGCCGTTGATATTGTTATTGAAATTATTAAACGATTTGGGTCCATATTTAATGAAAACGAAATAAGTAAAGTATTGAAAAATTTACATCAAACGCTTCAATTATCAAAAAAAAATGTAATCAAAAAGAGAACTACTACCGCCCTTGGTCTTTTAGCAAGATACTTGAAGGGATCAGAATTACGTATGTTAATGAATTTTATTATTGAATCATTATCAATCCCTAATGTTTCTGATGACCAAGTGAAGCATACAGTACTCTTGGCAAGTATCTTAGCAAAGAATGAGCCTACAAAATTCATTCCCTACTTTTCATCAATTTTCCCTCTTATTTGTCGATCTTTAAAATTAAATGAATTAGATTCTGATGATGAAGGCTCTGAAAGAGTTGAATTAAGAGAAGCTATTCTAATTGCAATGGAATCATTTGTTTCACTTGGTTCAGATGTTGTCGATGATGTAATTCATGATATTACTGATATTTGTGCAAAGTTCATCAATCATGATCCTAATTATATTGATAACTCTGAGAAAATTGATGTATATACAGATGTCGTTGTTGATTTTAATATTTCCAAGAGTAGTTTATCCGCCAATGAAGAAGACGAAGACGACTTTGACTTTGAGGACAATGATGAAGGGTTTTATAGTGAATTCTCTGATGATGAAGATCTTAATTGGAAATTACGTCGTGCTGCCGCAAGATTAGCAACTACAATCACCAAGAAGAATCCCTTACATTTAATGAATTTATATTCCTCATTAATGCCTAGTCTTATCATCCGTGCATCATCAGAACGTGAAGAAAGTGTTCGAGTTGAGATTTTGAATGCCCTTGACGCCGTGATCAAGGCTACAGATAATAATGAAATTTATTATACAAACAAAGCCGCTCAATCATCTTATCGTAGACGAAATTCTGATATCAGTATGATGACTGATACTGACCCTCAAAGTCGTTTAGAGCTAGTCGCCGCTCGTATTGCGTCGGGTGCTATGATTGCATTGAAGTTACCTAAAGTTGGTGTGGCAGTTAAACAAACTTATTTATCAAAGGTTTTAGTGGATTTAGTAAGAGTATTACAGGGTTTACAGATTTCAATTACTGAAATTTTATTAGAAACTGTTTGTCAAGTTTCGAAAGATAATAATAGTCTTCTACCTGAAGTTTTAGAATTTATTAGTACAATTCTTCAATTTGATGCTAATGCAAATTTATTATCAAAGATTAATTTGGTATCCAAGACCATTTTAGATGGTATTAATGATTCCTATTATAAGGTTACAATCAATGGTATTAATTCATCAATTTCATTATTTAATTATCTTAAAGCCACTCAGGGTACTACACAAGTTCCAGTTGATTTGTTTTATACTGCACTATGTGAAAGAGTTCAAACAACAACCTTTGATTCTGAAGTTCGTCAACAAGCCGTTATTGCATTGGGTAATTTCCTTTCCTCAGTACCGATGGAACGATTAATCTCGGAATCAATTAGTGATATAATTTTATCAACACTTTCTAATGAGACTCTTCGTGTTTCAGCGATCAAGGGTATTGAACTTATTACTAGTACTGATAGTGTTTGTCCAATTTATGATAATCAGTGGGTATCGGATGTTATTTCCAAATTATGTTCATTCTTAAGACAATCGTCCAGAGTATTAAGACACGGTTGTTTGGGTACATTGAAATTGATTGCTACGAGACTTTCGTCGAATGATGGAATAATTGATGTCCCTCTTGGTGAATTGACGTCATCATTATTGTCTGCAACTATTGATTTAGATGACGCTCAACTTCAATCGTTAGTATTAGATATTTTGACTTTACTTTACACAAAGATATTCCAACAGGATGATAATTCAATTGAACCAATTTTAAATTATGCGACTAATTTAGTTCATAATGAATCATCCAAATTAGTTTCAAAATCACTTTTACAACTTTTCGATGTGTTCACATCAATTCATGATCCTATCGAATTATATAATCGATTAATGAATAATGGTAGTATCACTGAGGGTATCGCATCAGAGGCAATTGCGATGATTATCGTTCGTGGAGGTCTTAATAATATTACTGAACAATATATTTCACAAATTTCAAACCTTGATGAACAAAGTGCTAGAGACACATTATCAATCTTGGGAAGTATTGGTAGATTAACGGTATTAGATATTTCTCTGGATACACTCTACGCCAAGCTTGAATCATCGGCAGAACCAGTTCGCATTGACTCCGCTAGGGCAATTGGTGGGATTGCATCAGGTAATTTTAAGAAATATACACTTAGTATTCTAAAGCATTTAATGTTATCAACGACCTCTGAAAGAACTTATTTAAATTTGATATCTGTCAATGAAATTGTTTCAATGATTTTAAATTCTCCTGATAAAGTATCGGATTTTCAACCTTATGCTAGCCAGTTATGGGATGTTTTATTCTCAATTGAAATGAATGATGATTCAAGTCGTGATATAAGTGCAGAATGTGTTGGCAAATTAGCATTATCATACCCTGAATCATTCTTACCATCATTAAAGGAGAAATTATCCAGTCCTTCTGTCGCGACAAGATTAATTGTTATTAGTGCTATTAAATATACTTTGAGTCAAAGTCATGATGAAAGATATGATGATTTATTACAACCAATTGTCGTTGATTTCTTATCCCTCATTGAAGATGAAAATATTGAAATTAGACAGGTTGCATTAGGTGCAATTATGTCAGCCGTTCTTCATAAATCTCAATTACTTTTACCACAACTTCCGCGGTTGTTACCCCTTCTTTATCATGAAACTATAATCAACGAAACACTTATTGAATTGGTTCAAATGGGTCCATTTAAGCATAAAGTAGATGGTGGCTTAGATTTAAGAAAGACCGTCTATGAGACAATGTTTACATTAGTTACCGCACTTGAACCAACACAATTTTTACAATACATTCAACCCAAGGATATGGCCGATAGATTTATTAAGGGTATTGATGATGATCATGATATTAAAGTATTAGCTTATGTCACATTACCAAAATTGGTCGCATTGGATATCGACGTGCTATCAGGTGAAAATATAAGATTGATTACTGAGAAGTTTAAATTGGCATTAATGAAAACCGTCAAGGATAATGCAATTAAGCAAGAATTTGAGAAACAATCAGAGATTAAAAGAAATATTAGTAGATGTACATTTGAAATTGATCAACTTATTAACGGTACTAATGGCGGGTCAAGGGAGAAGAATGGTTTAAGTGATGTGGAAATCGGCATTTGGGTGGAATATTTTAATGAAGTTAGGGGTATGCAGTTGATTGATGAAAGTTAAGCTGAGCACTTGAGCGAAGCGAGATAGCGAAGTGCGAAATACTGTTCATTTTATTCCGTGTGAAATATTCAGTGTGTTTTCTTATTCATCTTGGTTTTTCTCTCTCTTTCATAGCTTTTTAACCTATTTTTATTTTCAATTTCCAATTTTATTCATGTTTTATTTAAACTATACAAACTACTCCCATTCATCATCAAGTAAATTTTTCTTTTCGTTTGTCTTTGACTTTTTATTCAGATTATCATATCTGTCACGATTACTCCATGCACTTGGAACAGGTGAAGCAGTTTTTGATGGCGTAACACCACCATATTCATCATCATCAACATACCTCTCATGATCATTAGTATGTTCATCATCATGATATGAAGATGATGGTGATGATGGATAGTCTGTATTATCCAATGGATTATGTTTTCGTTGAGTGATATATCGACTTAGGCGATTTCCCCTAATTGACGCCGGTAATGTGTTTTCAAGTGATGTTGCTACTTTGCTTGTTATCTTACCCAAATAAGAAGATGAAGATGATGGTGCAATATTTGATGATCGCGATTGACTAGGATGATAAACGTTAGGCCGAGTATCATTAGGATCATCATGATAAGTAGAAGAATGATATTCGGCACTAGTTGTATTGCCACTTTCATTTCTCCAAACATTACGATCTTTCGGGTAATCAGAATCGTCGATATCATGGTACGGTTTGAACTTATCATCGTAAGACCGGCCATGGGAAGAATTAAATTTCCGACGTCGATAATAATTAGAATCAGAAGTATCAATATTATCGTTGGAGTCGTATTTGTCTGGAACAAGTCTGTCATTTCCAGTTACCGGTTGTTCCGGATACCGGGGCTGTGATGAGGAATTATCATGAAACGGTGATAAAGAAGATTCATTTTGAGAATTACCGGATGAATGACTCTGATTATCAGAGAGATCAATCAAGATATCATCTCGATCATTATTATGATCTTTCGGGAAACTTGAACTAAATGAGGTCATAGGGGCGGCGTGGAGATAAGAAACGGAACGGTAAGAAGGATTAGGGGAGCCACAGAAGCAAAATTAAGACAAGGAGATGAGTTTGCAGAATTTATTGATAGAAATAACAAAAAACAAATAAATATTAAACTTAAAGTACAATGACTGTCCTTTATAAACTGAAACGCATCAAAAGGGGGGGGGGGGGGGGGGGGGCCAAAAAAAAAAAGC